>PVJI01001467.1:0-180383 GCA_004026765.1 Micronycteris hirsuta
ACTTAAACCACAGTTATCGAAACGTTTCTTTTTTCTTCACAAACAGAAAGTATATTTTATAATGGGAGTGTATCTGATACAAAAATTGAATTGTGTTCTTGCCACGATGAAGAGTCTGACAGAGGTCTGTCCTCAATGGCTGCATAGCTGTGTGTCTCTTACAGACACGCGTCAACGGGAAACACCCACGCCGGCGCGGGCGGCCAGGAGTCAGGCCCACCTGAGCGTGGCCCTCGCAGGGCAGGAGGCTGCGCCCCGGGTGCGTGGCGGTGGGCCCTGCTGACCAAGATGGATGGGACTCAGATGGGTTTTAATTAGTGCAGCCGCAGTCATCAATTATCTGCTGAGCACAAATATTGTTATATTTGGGAAATTCTTGATTTATTTTATTCCACTGGCCAGCAGATTTAGATGAATGAGTTCTCATCATAAACATCCTGAGAGAAATCGCTGGAGGCCACAGTTTATTATTTAGGACACAGTCGGCAAGGGTGAACAACACAGAGCAGATCGTCGGCAAGTCTGCTCGGCACTGGTGCGGGCCTTTTGCCGGGGTGTCCGGCTGGTGCAGGTTGTCAGAAACGCGGGGACGTCTTGAACCAAACGGAAAGCAGTCTGTCAGGGAGGGAGCTGCCAGGCCTTAGTCCCGGAGGGGAGCAGCTCTCGCCAGTGCGCTTGCGCAGCAGGCAGGTGCCCCCTGAACGCTGTGTTCAGGGGCGGCGCCTGCGCACTGTGAGCTCCTGTTAGCGGGAGGGGCTGGCGCCTCTGGGGCGGAGACTCGGGATGAACAGCACTTTCCCAGCACGGGGAAGAGCGGCGCTCCTGTGCGCGCATGTGCACGCGCCCACTCTCACGTTTGTGTGGGATGTATTTTTGTTCAGAGAAGTTTTTGAAATTTTTAGCCTTGAATTTAAAAGGTATAAGAAATAAGTAAAACTTTTGAGGGGAGGGAATATTACAGACAATTTTTTTATGCTGGTAACTAGCTGTATGAAACTAAGATAATTTTAATATTAAGTTAGGAGCAAAGTCTGGAGGTATCACTAGAATGAAGGCTAATTTTTACATGTATGTAAATTTTGTATATTTGTAACAATCTACTGAACTCTGTGAGTTACTGAGACTGCCTAATACAGAGTAACAGGTACACGGGAAACATCACTTCATTTTTTTACTTTTTCTCAGGGTGAAATCTCTGTTGAGTTCTTATGCAGCAGACAAGGACAAAGAAAGACATGAAGTTAGCTTACGTATTTGTCTAAATTACAGAGTGTAATGTGGTGGCCAGCACAGCTCTTCTGAAGGATGCATTATAAGTCATAACCAAGGCCTTGTAACAGATCAGTTGCAAATACTTTTTTAAGGTCTTGTGGCATGGTAATCGATTTATGTGAGGACAGGATTGTTTCACATCTGCAGTGCACTCATTAAAATGTTCTGAATCTTGTATTGCATGTAAGATTTCTGTTTCTTGTATAACTATTTCATGGTCAACTTATAATTTAATGGGTTAGTCAAATTTATTTATTGTCACAATTTAAGCCAAATCACGATTTCCAAAGGGGAAAAGGAGGCGCGGCTCACTCCTGAGGGGAGGCCGCGTTGGCTGGACGTGTGGCTCTTGCTGAGAAGGTCTGGCCTTGTTCACTTGGGTCCTGCACACACGGGTGGGGCACCTTGGGCGGGGTCTGGACTGCAGAGCGTTTGCTGCCCACGCTCTCGGTCCTCGGGGAGCAGGGGTTTGTGACCGATCACGCTGGAGAGAGGAGCAGGGCCTGGGTTGTCTCAGTTCTTAGAGACCCTAGTCAGGAATTTATGTGGCAGAGGGAGCCCGTTAGACCATTTTGAAGGGTTTCGTGGCAGAATTTATTCATTATTTACTTTCTAGAACTCTTGTTTTTTATTTTGATGGTCTGTGCATTTTTGGTGGGTGGGTGGGGAAGCCCACCCCCGCACAGGCCTCCTGGCCCCTCTACTGGGTCTGCCCGAGTGATTCATTCCTAATTTTGTTTTGTCAGTTGTAAAATAACTGTTGGATCAGATAATTTTTAAGATTATATGCTATTAAAATTCTTTGATCACAGTATTTCCTCTGAGAAATGTCTGCTAATTAGCATATGATGAGCTACCTATTTGGAGATGAATGAATTTTTATAAAATTCATATTTTTGCTGTATGAATATTGGTAATTTTATAAGAAACATAATTTTTTGTTCTCATAAATATTAGCTCATGAGACAATGGGCCAGTTCTGACCTTCAGCTATCATGGCACGGGCAGATATTAATTTTCCCATGAAAATTTTGAAAAATAATCTGTATTAAAATTTATTCAGATTTTATGTTTTCCTCGACTTATTTTTAATTATCATGTGTGTATGAAGACAAACTATATACATATTAGCTACTTATCTCTTCTTAATGATACATGTGTTATGTGTCTAATACATGTTTCTTACCTACGTGTAATGTGGCATCGGGAGCCATGATGACAGCGCTGCCCAGGCAGCTCTGACGGGCCTGAGACGCGGAGCACAGCCTCTGCCCTCTGTGTCCCCTGCGCCTCTCTCTGGTCGCGCCCTTTCCCTCCAGAGGTGACTGCTGTGCTGGACTCTGCTTGTCAGACTGAATGTGGGCCATTCAGACCTGAACGCACTGCTTCTGGACTGCAGGAACATTGCTTCTTTGTTTTTTTCTTAATTTTTTAAATTTCTGGTCTTCAGAAAACCTAGTTATCTGTTTTTAAAAAGAGAATTGTGTATTGTAGAAACTCGTGCTACATGTATATTTCAGGGTGGCTTTAGAACCCACACATGAGTGACCTGTCGTAAGTGAGTACCCGATAAGTGAGAATCTGGGCTCCAGTTTTGCACAAAACAGTAGCAGAGCGTTCTTTCTACGGGTTTTTGCTGAAATTACTTTGTTGTTCTGTTATGTGAAATAAGACACATTTACCTACAAACTTTCATTACAAAAGGACATTGTTAATTTGAAAACACATATCTTCATCCTGCCAGAAACGTCTGAGCGTTGCTGATGCTTATCTCTGAAGAAGGGAATTCAAAACCCCAGTCCTGACAGAACAGGACACGCTGACAATTGTCGGACAGTCTGGGAAATAGAGGCAGCGTGAGTTACATGTTAATAATCACAAAAGCTTTGGGCTTTTGAGTGTATCATCTTTGATGTTCTCGACACTTCTGTCTTTTAATTTTCATACTCAGAAAAGCCATGATGGTTAAATTATTCTTACTTTTAGTGTTTTATAAGTATAGACATAACACATGAGGATAATGATATGAATAAAATATGCTGTTTAAAACATAAATTATGTTTTTGCAATTTTAATCTTTGGGGAT
This sequence comes from Micronycteris hirsuta, assembly GCA_004026765.1. NCBI lineage: Eukaryota > Metazoa > Chordata > Mammalia > Chiroptera > Phyllostomidae > Micronycteris > Micronycteris hirsuta. The sequence continues at coordinate 3,359 of PVJI01001467.1, forward strand.
TATACGATGCTTCTAAAAGTTTCTCAGAAGTTGGGATGGATTTTGTAAAACTGTGAAACACCATTTGGCATAATAGCCCTCTACACATTGAATGCAGCCCGGCGCGAACTCGCTGCCGCCTGGAAGCCTGGCTGCTTGCTCGCCAAGGGTGCGGGTGGCGGGCGGCACTTCACGTTTCTGCTTTCTCCCGTTGGATTCCGCGGGCTCCACTCCTCCCACGGAACGGCCACGTTATCACTTTGTCATGGGCTGTGACGGCACCCTTGCGCCAGGAGTCTCCCCTTTGTGTGTGACACTTAAATGTCTCGGCCATTAGAACTTTTCCTCTCCCCTCTGACGGAGACTGCTTTGCACTGGCTTCTGCATTCCAGTGCGGAAAAAGAAATAAAAGCAGCCCTGCTTCCTATTACAAATTATCATAAATATTGGAGATGCAGATTTTTCTTAGATCATTAGCATATCACGCTGCGACCCACACCAGAATGTACCATTAACAAAGCCGCCTTCATGTAATTAATGTAAATAATATGGAACTGCAGTCTGAGCTGCCCAGCCAGCCTTGGCGAAAAGCATTTGTCATGACGCATCATCTGAGGAGCCCCGGCCTCCATTCAAATTAAACTTCATGGGTTTGCCCCTTTATTTTTCCCCTCACGCTATAAATTTCTGTGAAACATTTACGACTATAAATTTCTCTGAAACACCTACATAGGAGAGGAAAGCAATCTAGTAAGCTGAAATTAAAATTTTATTATTTACTGTGCCACTGCTGCTGAGGACAATTAGGATCTTCGCAGCAGCGGCGCGGAGACCCTCGGCGTGCCGCGGGCCCCTCCCCGGCCGGGCTCCCCGTCCTCCGCGGCTGCCGGCGGATCTGCAGCTCGGCTCCTGCCGCCGTGTGCCGCCGTTGCCCTCTGACTCCAGAACACAGAGGAGCGCTGTAAATTTTTCATGAAGAGGTTTCAGTCTGTAAAACAGCAAACAGGAATAATGTTTTAAACGCAATCATTGTCAAGTTTGAACAATGTAATTTATCAAGAGAGCAGTTTGTACTATATAATAAGTTTCATATATTAATACAATTTTTCATCTGATGTCAGGCTTCTGATTTATGAATAGCCCATGATCTAAGGTGATCATTGAATTATAATTCAAGTAATAAGAAGCCAGGAACAAGCCGCTGCAACTGCCACCCCGCGCTCGTGTGCGTGCCACCAAGCCAATTTACCAAACAACCGTGGGCTAAATGGCGCAGCTCTTCTCATTCTGAGAAGGCACTCGTTAATTAGATAAAGGCTAAAGCGCTCATTATTTTTAAATGATTTAAGAATGGGTGAAGGTCTTCCAGCTCACACTGTGGCTCTAGTAGTTCTCCGCTCGCTGCCTTGTGAGAAGAGCCCCCGGGACAGACGGGCCCGGCCGTGTCACACCGCTCAGCGCATTTCTCGCGCACGGTGGCAGCGACTACGCACCGGCACGTCGGGTGCTGAGATGCGACATGTTTCCGGTGGCTGGAACATTACTGATTAATGTGATTTATGAATAAGTTTCCGTCTGCTATTTTTTTAGGGAATAATCACAGCTTTGCCTTATTGTCAGTAGTTCTTGAGGCCTAGTTCTTATTTCTTAGTAATTTTTACACATGTTTTATAGATACTTAACTTTTTTGATATGTCAATGTAAAAATGTTTTTCCAATTGGTCAATATGTAGAGTTCCTGGCAGACACCGGGCACTGGGCAGGGTCCAGGCAGAGCCTGCCACTCATCAAGGGTGTTTCCTGTCGATTCTCTTGATTCCTGTGATGGCAAAAGGGTAACAAGTTCAGGCCATTGTTGGATTAAAAAAATAAATACAACACATAGGAAATTCTTCTAAGAGTGTGGATGTGCTTTACAGTCAATGTCACTGGGCTGCTTAACTGCATTCACCTCGTTTTCTGTCGATGGCCAGCCCCTGTGGGAGGGCGGCCCTCACAGCCCCTGGCTCCCTTGGGGCTGTCACGGGCCTGGCGGGAGGCTCTCCCTGAGCCCTGGCCTCCTTTGTCCCTCCGCTCCCAGCGCAAGAGATGATGAAAAGTGCTCACTGCTCATCGCCCAGCTGTCCACACGTGTTTTCCTGGACTTGACAGGCATCATGTCCGTTGTTCGCTCCCAGTCTAGATGCCCCAGGATGCCCACTGCACTAGGTGTTCCTTCTCCTTCTGTCTCCTCTCACCCGTTTCTGTTACTGCGGTGGTCGGCCTCACGTTCAGCGGATTTCATAGCCTGTGCCGTGCGCGCAGAGAGGTGGCCATACCACCCATCCTGAGAACCTAGTCATTGGCTGACGCTTCAGTGCACATCGAATTTGGCAACCCCTTCCCTGAGTGGGTTCCATGTACTCCACGCAGTTTCTGAGGAAGGGGGCCTGGGTGTTCACCTTCGGCCCTGCCCGGGGCTGCCGGCGCCCGTCCTCGGCGACCTCGCCGGCAGTGGTGTCCTGTCTCCGCGTGTGCTCGCTCCGTCACCCTCTCCTATTTGTCGGTCCCTAATTAGCTATGTCAGCGTCACTGGCCGTGCGCTTGACATGAAAGGTGCAGAGAAAGCTGTGTAGCTGCCCATAAAGGAAATCTGGGGGAAATCCGGTATATCAAAGATTTTAGGGTCTTCTATTTTTCTCTGCTGTTGCCCTTATTTTTGTCTTTTTAAAAAAATTTCCTTATCTGAGCAACAACGAGATAAGTTATTAGCGGACCCTGAGCAGCACATGTTACTTGCTGCAGTGACTCTTGGCCTGTCTGGTAGGTACTCGGGCTGTGCAGAGGGGTGCTGCTTGTGCTCCCGGCGTGGCCGCGAGGAGTGGGCCACAGTGAAGCAACCACGGTGACGTGGGCATGGCCGAGGGTCCCTCAGGGCCAACCTGCAGCAGTGCCTCCCTTGCGCCATGTCTGGGTGTGAACGTGGGGATGTCACAGCCAAGCCGCTGAGATGGTCCAGTGCGCAGGGCTCTGATGGCTGCCCCGGTGAGGGGCCGCGCCCTGCAGAGCCCCAGGGCTGTTGCCATGCCCGGCCACGAGTGCCAGTGTCCAGAACAGACGAAGAGGACGAGGCTTGTGCGGTACTAGGCAACGCGCATCGGTGTTGAATGTGTGCGAACGCGCACAGTGAGTGCGGGCCTGTCCTGAGAGGGCGGAGGAGAGTACTGGGCCCCTTTGTCGTCCTGCACAGGGGAGGCGTGTGTGGTGCCTAGGTCTGCGCCACTGACAGTCGCTGATTCCACGTGCAGTGGGTCCCGTGGGAGGCAGGAGGGCGGTCCAGGGAGGGAGAGGCTCTTCGCTGGGAAAGCCTAGGACGAGCATACAGACCGCTGTCCCGACGAAGAGACTGTTTGATGGTGGAGAAGACTGCCAGTGGGTCCTAAAAAATACAGTTATCTGTAAAAAGATAAAGCACTACCTTGAAATATAATTCATGTGTTTGCTTGTCTCTTTCTTATCAGATCCCGCATACCTTGAGGGTGGAGGCCCGAGCCCCATTTATCTTTGTGTTTCCAGAACACAGGGTAGGATCTGGCCCACACTGGGTGTTCAAGAGACATTTGTTTAATTAATATTAATAGTGGTGGAGAGACTTGACTTTTTCCCCTTGCAACAGCTCCCAAGTAGCGTCAGGCCAAGAAAAACCATTAAGAAACAAACGGTTTCCTAGCGATCGAGATGAGCTGTGCAGCCTTTAAAATGACGACTGCCTCGTTTTTTCTTTATTAAAAGGAAATTCATTTGTCTTGATCAGCCAGGCCACTTTGAGTGTTTTCATTTGTGTGAAAACCTCATGCTTGTATTTTTCGAGAGTATGTAATTATAAAATAATTAGTTTCGCCCAGGAGAATTTGTAACTGAGCTTTTGGTAAACTGCAGAGCCTTGGTATTAATGTCGTCGTGGTTGTTGTTGTTGTTGTTGTTGTTATTATTATTATTATTATCACTCCTACTATTTTTTAAGAGACCAAATACAGGATCACTCATTTTCAGCAAGTTCATAGCATCTACACAGACACCGTGTATTGATGAATATTTTTGTCTCGTGTTTCTTCTGCTGCCAAAGTAAATTTTAAGCCATATTTTCAGATTCATCAACATTCACTAGTGTGTTCATTCTGTGAATTTTGTTTTGGACTTTGCGGTGGGGGTAGGGAAGATAGTAAGTGGTAGATAACTTTTTCAGCATTAGTCCCGCTCTGTGATGTGATTTTCTACAGCTGTGTGAGTCACTGGTGTTGCATTTCATTGAGAGAAGTGTGGAAATAGTGATTAGAAACACAGCAACTGTAAAAATAGTAGCGTGTAAATTTTTCGTTATCATATTTTATATTTAATTTTATAAAATACAGCCATTAGCCTAAAAAAGTCATTATTTACTTTTGAATCATTTCAAAGATGAGACCTGGATGCACATACACACACGCACACACACACGTGTGCTAAAATGACGCCGGCTTCCGTAGATGCCTTAGGAGCAGTCCCCAGAAGTAGTTTCAGAGTCGTCTCCGCCCTGCTCGGTGGGTCCCCCGCATTTTATGTGGCCCGGAGTCAGGCCATGAGAAAACCTGATCAGACCTCCAGGAAGTGCTCCGATGTGCGTCAGCCTGGTGTGCGGGACAGAGCAGCCGATAGTCCGCACTGCACGCTGCGCTGAGATGGACCGTCAGTCTCTGGAGCGGCAGGGAAGAGCCTGTTGATGCAATCAGAGGCTGACCCCGGGAGGACGCTGCCAGGCACGGTCTCCTCGTGTGAGCAGCAGGCACGCCGCTTTATCTGACAGACAGCGCGTGGATCTGTCCGCGCAAAACCAAATGTGCAGGGTGCTTCCAGCCACTGTGCTAACGCGCTTGCGTTTGTCTGCGGAGCAGCAGCATCACTTAGCAGGATGCGCCTCCGACGGGAGGCCCCGGTGGGGCTGCCTCGGTGCCGTCCTGCACCCCGTGACTGGCATGGAGGCAGGCAGGAATTCACTAGAGGTTTGCTTTCAGCTCAAAGGACAGACAGCATGCTCTGGACAGACAGCCCTGTGGTAGGCTGGGCTCTTGCACACGTGCAGGGCATGGCTAGCACACTCCACGCCCCGCAGAGTGCCAGGAGCGAGTGGCCCACCGCGTCGGCAGCTACCGGATGCTTGTGTCCAGAGGGGAGCTTCTTCAGTTCACTCGGTTGCCTTTGCCTGCTGTTCATACGTATGTATTTCGTTGACTTTTATACGTGATATATTCAGCACTCTTTTTTCATTTTTTATTTTAAAACCACCCTGTGTTACTACATTTTTTTCACTATGAATAGTAATGATTTCATGAATGCGGATACTTAACCAACAGTCTGTACATTACATTGTATTCTGGAGGAGGAATTGAAATTTTTTATCTGAACTTAGGACTTTTCAAATTCTGTTTGCTTGTCCATATACATATATATTTAGAGATAGAATGTGCGTGTATAAATATTTTTAATGCTGCAGCATGTACAGCACTGAGGGCAAGTGTCCTTTCCTGGAATCGCCCTTCCTCTGTCCAGTCTTCCTGGCCTGCTCCCCACCCTTGGCGATGCCTGCTCACAGCCTGTGGGACTCTGTCCCAGCTGTTTTCTGCTTCCTTGTCCTTTCACACACGCGTGTGTGTGTGTTTTTTGGTAAGTGCATATTAATTCTGTAGATTTAGTTCCTTTACAATGTTTAATCAGTCCGTGAATCGAACAACTATTTCCTAGCTACCGTCTGTGGCCCAGCCACGGCCCTGGGCCCCAGGGAGTGGGCAGAAGCTGAGCTGGCGCTCACTCTGCTGTCAGGAGCCCCTACTTCTGCAGGGGCAGAGTGTCCCCGAGAGAAATCAAAGGCCACACACACCTCTGCGGAAACAGTGGCGACGCGTGAGGTGGAGCGCTGCCGTGGTGCGTCACGGGGCCCGTAGGTGGTGAGGAAGCCTGTGGGGGGGCAGACGCATCAGACCCCACTGAAGATGGGGGCCCAGTGAGCGTCTCAGGCAGAGCGAAATCCAGCAGGCGTCCTGCGGCTGCAGCCTGTGGGCACAGCGGGGGGCACAGCGGGGGCCACAGGGAGGCCGAGTGGGGAAGGAGGTATGGGGTCGGGGGACCTGACCGTGTGGGCCCTCCCCTCGTGCACCTTCAGGGAGACCGTGTCCGTGTTTCTGTCTGACGTCTTTAATGGAAAGTTAGCAGCAGCAGAGGGGGCGAGGGGACTTTTCCTCTGGACGTGAATTCTAATGTGCAAACGCTCTGACTTCCGCATCCAGTCTTCCCCAGCCCATGACCGCATAGGCTCTCGTGCTGTTTGCCTGGGCCGGGCCGTGTCAGCCAGCTCTGGCTCCGGCCTCCCCGCGCGGTCCTTCTGCCTGGGTCAGCTGCGCTCCACCACCCAGGTGCTCCCTGCCAGTGCTTTCTCTCAAGCACTGAATTATATTAGAAAGAAATTGAGTTTAATATTTTCAGTGCTGGAAGGTATGTAATAAATGCTAGTGTTATTCCACATAGTCTTTTGTTTGAGGTGTTGAAGATTAAAAATTAGTATAAGTGATCTATATGCAGTGTTTATAGATGCCTATCTGAATTTATCTTCTCAAAAAGTTTAGGATATATGAGAAGTAGATGAAACCTGCTCATCTATTTTGTGGCAAGAGGAATCCGTAGCTGCACATGCCCAAGTTTTACAATACACAATGCTCCTTCGTACTGAAAGGACACTGCATTAGTTGCTTTTCCCTGCACTGAAGGGTTTTTTCCCAGCCAGGTAAACCTCAGGTGTGCGTGCACTCCCCAGCTTTGCTCGCATCTCAGCGCAGGCTGCTCCGTACCCACCACACGGCCAACAGGGCGGGGAACGGTGCGGAGCCTCCTGTTATTCCATCAACTGCTCACCCTCAGTTGGACCACAGTAGCTTTACGACCCTCAAAAATCTGTTTCGTATGTTACTCTAATTTTAGCACTTCCCCTTGACTCATGATTTAGAAAGGAACAAATCACATCCCTTTCAAACTGACCTTTCGACACACGCAGAGGTCAGAACGCCACAACTTGAAGCCGGCCGTGAGCCGCGTCAGGTGCTCCAGTGCCCACGCGGACCCGCCTTCTGAACTCCCGCTGTGTGTCCCTGAGGCCCGGGGCACCACAGCCTGCACACGTGCCCCGGCGGCGAGCTGTGTGACCGCGGCACCCCAGGCTGAGGTCGCAGGTGGGGTCATTTCTCCCTGGACTCTGAGACTACGGAGCAGTACCTCTCAGCTCCCTTGGGTTCAGACGGTCCCCTAGATGGCCCTGACACGCTGGGGGGCTGGGGCGGTGACACAGGCTGTGACAAGGCAGTGCCCGGGTTTGGAAAGGCTCCTTCCCAGCCTGCCAACCGCACGGTCGACCACCAGCAGCCTGGGCAGCCCTTCGTGTGTCTGGCTGATGTGGGCAGGTGTCTAGAAGCTCTGTTTCCGCAGCGAGATGTAGGGACCTGCAGGGTCAATTGCAGATAGGCTGCATTTGCTGGTGTGTAGTTGCATGCGTCCATGGGACCTGTTTCAGTACTAACAGGAACGTGTTTTAGGAAAAATATGTAATGCATGTTCAAGGTGAATATAAACTTCTTGGGCGCAAAGATATTTTCTTCATTCCAGTTTCACCCACTGTATATTGGAGTCCCGTGTGAAGTCACAGTTTGGGTCAACAGTGACAGTCCCATCTCGTAGCTCATGCGCACGGTCAGAGAGTGGAGCCCACTGGTGTTGGTGAGGGGCTCTGCCAGGGCCACAGGGTCGACGTGTCAGCCTCCAGTGTCACGGGGACAGCCCAGGCCCCTCACAACCAGCCACTCCTCCTCCGGCTTATTGACGACTCTGAGCGGTCTCTCTGGGAGATGGGGCTGACGAGGACAGCCAGCCCGGAGCCCACATGGCAGAGGACAGCCTCCTCTGTGCTGCTTCAAACTGCCGTGACGCGGCCGATGACCCTCCTGACCCAGTGTGGGTAGAAGACACTGACCGCGAGGAGCGGTCCTGTGCCAGCGTCCTTAGACACACCGTGATCACACCCCGCAGTGAAAGCTGCGTGGTCCTGCGGTAGCCACTGCTGTCCATGGCACGCGGGGAGCTGCACTGCATTGCTTATTGCTTATACGAGTCTACTGGCTATTAGCTGGGGGTGGGGGGCAAGGCAGGGAGGCCCATGTGTTCCACCCGCACATCACTCGTACCGGGTTTTCCTGCTGTGCATATGCAGCCTGCAGGAAGTCCCACTGGCTCCCTGTCATGGCAGTGCCATGTGAAGAGGTCACGTGACCCGTCGCTTCCATGGGAGCCCCATTTGGAGGGTGGGACTGTGACAGGTTGTCTGCGTCAGGACAGTTCCCTCCATGTCCAGCTCCCATTAAAACACCCGTTACGTTTCATTTCCACGTGTTACAGGGTTAAAGAAAGTTACTTCAGCTGACGTTGCATTTGACTGTTTAAACCAGCGCTTCCTCCTCTGTAAGCCTGGGTTTTGGTCGTGTTGGTGAAATCTGTCTTACTTGTGTTTGTTTACCAAGTCATTCTACTGCTGTACTTGGGGAGAGTGTCACCTGAATCCTCAGTCAAAGGTGTCCCATGGCCACATGAATGAGGGAGGAGGCCTCAGCTCCCCGAAGTTGTGCTGCTGAGGCCCTGGGCGGTCTGCGCAGCTGGCTCTCCGGGAGGCCCACGTGGTGGGAGGAGATTCGGAAGGGTGAGTCCAGATCTGGGGGCATGGCCCTTGTAGTCTCTGAATGCGTGTCTTCAGAATGAGCGGTTCTCTTGGTTCTTAGTTGCCCAAGTCATTCTGGGATTGATATTATCCCAGTGCTCCTCCCAGAAGTGAGTTTGACGGAAGCTTTTCAACCTTTGAATCGAATTGAAAGGGCCAAAAATATATTTCACATTGATTAAAATCTGAGTGATACGTTAAGAGGTTTTAAAGTGACAGGCTTTGGCATGAGCGAGGTCAAATTTCTGTTCCAGCTAGTTAACGAGGATATAGCCTGTTAATTAGGCTAATTATCACCTGTTCAGGGCAAAAATGCATCCGGGCTCTTGGCTTAAGTAGCAGGATCCCTCGTGCCCTGGGAGAGCCTCGGGGGAGGCCCCGGCTTTCCTCGCAGCCACACTGGGGCCTGAGGGCTCACATGGGGTCAGTGAGGCCTTCCTGATCTTAGGTCTTAGGTCTAATCTTGATAAAAGTCAAAACAGGCATCTGTTAGAGTCTGGCCTAATTTAAGTAATCTGCACATCAGTGTTTGCATGGGACAGTTTTGGTTTCAGGATATAACTTCCTTCACTGAGGCAGAGTTTTCTGTGACTTTGTACTCACATGTGTGCACACGCACGCACACATGGAAGAAAATGGCCAAAGGGACCCTGAGTGTCTTCACAGTTAGTGTGTGGCCGTCAGTGCACCTTCTCCATTCTTCAACTGGAGAGAACAGTGAAGGGCTTTTACTTTCCATGCAGTTTCAAGTTGCGTATTTTATTTAAATGTGTATGTATCACTTGGAATCTCGTGGAACGTGATGAACAGGATCGCTGTGGAATACTGGTGGGGCATCTAATGTGGACTTGGTGCCTTTGTGCGTGGATACGTAGTGTAGCTCCGAAAGCGGCTTTGGGTGTTTTTCCTGAGCCCTTGCCCAGGCCGGAACCAGTCCAGGCCCCGGCCAGTTCTGGTGAGTCGATATGGCGCTGGTTACTGGCGGCCGCCCTCCACCCTTGTCGCTCTGCTTCGTTACCCTTTGGGGCACCTCTTCAGCATAAGATGCGCGCCTGAATTAGTTGAGCATTGTAGCTGCCCTTCACTGGTTGTCTGGAAGTGCCTGTGTATGTGTTTCTCTGTGTACAAGAGTGAGTGTTCTTGAGCTATATTGGCAGCTCAGCAGAAATGCGTGTGGCAGCCCTACTGGGCACGGGCCCCGTCTCGTTCTGCTTTCGGTTCATGTCTTAGTGTGGCATTGCATCGTTATTAAGTCATCGTCGTTAACAGAGAGGAACCCTGCGTAGGCCCCATCTGAGTGGCTTCGAGCTGCGGGAACCGACGCTTGGCCAGAACCACCCATGCCTCGCATGGCTGTCGCAGCTCTGGGTTCTGTCTGCGCGTACAGACCCGCAATGCCTGCCAGTCACGCTGCACAGCGCCGGTGCGGTCCCACAGTAACAGGTTTGGATCGGTCTGCACCTTCGTTTCCCAGTTCTGCAAGATCATAGCTACACGATTATTTAATGTTTGGACAAAATTTAGCTTAGTTGCTAAAATTTCATTTGTGCCACACCCCATCCGGCTCACTGCTGCTTGCAGAGGTGTGTTTGCATGGTTTATTAATTTGACAAGGCTGGTCCAAGGTGTCCTGGGCAGGAGATAGGAAACCTTGTTTGATTGTTTAATTCAAATATCCATCTTGAATTTGTAAAAAATGTCAAAGCCAGTGGAACACACTGGAAGATGCTCACACGCGGCCACATCCACTCAGACGCCTTCTTTCAGACAGACAAAACCGTGCGGCTGCCGTCAGCACCGCCCCGCGGGCACGCCAGCGCCCTCTTCTCCCAGGCACACCGCACCGGCGGGTGCCGTGGGCTGCCATCTCTGCGTGCGGACTCTGCGCTTGTGCGCAGCTCCGTTCCTCCCCTTGAAACAGTCTCTGTCGGTGGCACAGCTCTATGCCCGGCTTGTTTGGTGCGGTTATGTGTCTGAGATACTGTCGCTACGCCGTGACACATATAGCCCTCTTGGGTTCCTTGGGCCTCCGTGATGACCTCCGACCTCAGGATTAAACCCGGTACTGATCTATCCCCGAAACGGGCAATCCGCGCTGTGTGCACTTTGGTAGGGTAACCATCTCCCACGCCTGTGCTCATGCCAGTCTCTCCCTTGCGTGGGCCTGGACTTCGACTGGCTTTCTGGGGAGAGGGCAGGGCAGTCACAGCTGAACAAGCATTGCTGCAGCAGGGACACTCCACGTTGTCCTGAGCCGAGGAGATGAGAAGAGAACGTAGAAGTCTACTAGCGGCACGTCTTACAACATTTTAAATGTTATAGAGTGGTGAAGTGCCAGAGCACCAAAATACACTTATCTTCGTATGTGAGTGGAATAAGGGCTGATTTTTTATTAAGTTACTAATCAATGGAATGAATAATCCAACTGGTTGGATTCTTAAATGTTGAAATAATGCTTTAAAGTCTAATTTGAGAAAATAAGTATAGATCTTCTATTAGGACTCTTCGCTTCTATAGTAACGTGAAAAGATGAAGTGCAGGACACAGCTCCCAGCGCGAGTTCTGTCTGCAGACGTAACTGGTCCGCCCGTCAGCCAGTCTGAAACAAGCAGTGGCCCCCACAGAGCCTCTCTCAACTACCGGCGAAGGCGGTGCCGTCACTCACGCAGTCCTCGTGTGCCCGCCCCCCCCAGTTCTGTAGTCCCACTCTGTGCGCCGTGCCCAGACACCCCCATGAGAATCTCTGGTCCTTCTCCTGAATCTACCAGTCAGGGTGTTTAGCATCCTGTCTCCGAAATGTTATGTCTGAAGATGCGGATTTTTACCTCGACTCTGGGAGCACAAACCACGGCAGGAGGGGGTCCCCAGGGCTCCTGCCTGTGGGGGTGCTGCCGGTGCAGCGAGAGTACTGGAACAGTGCTCCGGGTTTGATTGAGGGAGCTTTATGGGTTTTCCCAAGATGAGATGGACCAGCCCCTCCCACAATGCCCTGAACGAGGGTGCGTCTGCAAGAGCTGAGCACCGTATGCGGGTGGGACACCGTGCGGCTCACTGCTGGGGAGCCCCGGCCTCGGAGCTGCCTCCCCAGCACATGAGGTGACCCTCCCTGGGGACCTCTTAACCGGCTTCCATGGCACCGTGGATCCCCGTCAACCCTCTAACGAGTCTCAGCCACATTGACACCTCAGCCCTGGACACCAGGGACGCAGCGGGCTGCCCCACTCCGCGGGACCTGCAGACAATGTGAGGGGCGATCTTGTACACTTAACCTCACTTACTTGGGGTTCCCAAATCCTGCCTGCGCCGCATCAAATCCCACACTGCTAAGAAGTCTGGCATCATTTTGATTTCTTTTGCTTGCGAGTTCTTTCTTTCTGAAACTTTCAAAGATCGCTTTGTACCTGGTGGAAGTGTCTTATGAAGCCCGAGGAGAGGGACGGTGACAAACTGCCCTTTTCATTACACGTCTTAGGGCAGTACGTGGAGTTTTGAACTTCCTATTAAACACAGGGACTAGTCAGATTAGGACGAACTGGGCGTGGTCTGGACCCAGCTCCTCTCTGCAGAGACAGCTGTCTCCTCAGCATGTCGGTTACATCTGTGCTGTGGCCTGCCTGTCACATGTTTTCTTTCTTTTTAATTTAAATTATAGGTGTTAAAAAATTAAGAAGTAACTTATTCAGTAAAATATTTAGGATATCAAAGAAAGGACCTGAACCCAATGTGGACACCGTGGTTGCTGTCACCTGGGGACATGCGTCTTGCTGGCAGGAGGCAGCTCTGTCACTTGCTGTGTGGCCGACTGAAGAGGTCCCACTCACTAAAGTGCACGTGAAGGCTGAGCCAGCAGGGAAGGCCTGTGGCATGGGAAGCAAGGGCCTGGGCAGCTGCGGTGGCCCCAGCCGCCATCAGAGATACATCAAGGCACAGCCTCGCTGGCATGCAGTCCTCCAGGTGGCCCCAGACTGTGGGGAGCAGCACTGTGGGCCGGGCCCCTGCACTGCATGGCCCAGACGTGCGGGGCCCGGCCTTGCCCTTCCAGCTCCGCTTCTCCGAGGGCACCTCTCCCTGAGCTACCCTCCTCTGGCCTCGCCGCCTCTGGGAAGCCTTCCTTCACCTTCCCTGGCCATTAACAGCTGCTGCTTTTAAAGCTGTGGTGGCATTTCACTTCTTTTCCTCTCCTCTTATCTTTGGCATTGAGGTTACTTTTGTGAATGGTTTTCTCCTTCAGCGGCCTGTGGCTTTGCTGCGGGCCAGCTCCGGCCCTCATCTGTCTTCATCTCTGCCATGCAGAGCAGCGCCTTGGGCGGGGCCGGTGCACAGGCCTTCTGCTGACTCCTGTGCTCAGGCCCACGCGGCCCTGCAGCACCGCACGGTGGCTCAGGCTCCCGGGGACAGCCGCCCCCGCCACATGCTGCCGCAGGGACAGAGGAGCTCGTCTGCAGAACCCGAGACCCCATGCGGGTGGGGTCCCGGGAAGTGCCCCCGGGTTGAGGGTCTTCCTCTCCACACGGACTCTTTACGTGGGTCATGGTCCACGTGCCGGTTTTCCTGGAGCAGCTGGAAAACACGCGAGGTTTTCTGAAAGTCAGGCGGTGGCCTCAGTCCTTTGTCATCTGGCTTTTGTCACTTCGCGACAGGCACTGAGCTCTGGTTTAACATTTTTATTACACGTGAATAATAGAGTACATATATTGAGGTTTCATAGATGTAATTTTGTTAAATGTACATCATGGTCGATTTAAAAATGAGGGATTTACTTTGTCATTCATAAAGTTGTAATACAGTCTGGAGAAACTATTTGTTAAAAGATAGCATCTACTTAACCTCCTTATTTATTTCTTGTAGGAGAAGGTTAGATCCACAATAAATACACGAAGAAATAAGTAGATAGGGGAATTTATCTTGGAAATAAGATCCCTGTCATGGTTTTGAAATGTTAAATGCATGAAGACCCGTCAAAGAGATATACGGATATGATATTTTTTTACAGTGCATTTCAAAGTATTTAGTTATATTTGTCATTCTGTAGGACCAGTAAGCAGTGATCACAAGATACAGTGATTTCAAAGTCAGTCTGAGTCAGCGGGTGTAAACACAGCATCTCACATTTTATAGATCTATTAATTGGCAATTTTAATATTAATGAAGCACTTAAGATATTTTATATGACAGTTCTGAGATATTTAGAAATTTTTACTTCTGTTGCATTTAAGATCTAATGTTATAAAAATACAAATACAGATAGCAAATAAGAGGAGTTTTTATAAAAGGTAATTTCATAACTTGATTAGTAGGATTTTGTGAAATTCTGAATGATTAATCTGGTTAAAATAATCCACATCTGCCCCAAAATGAGGAAGTTAATTATTTGGATCTTGGGATTCTTTGTCTACCCTTATGAGATGAAGGAAGTTTGTAAAATCATAGTTGAGGTCTTTATGCTAAGGATACATTCTCTTTACACCTCCATGTTTATGTCATAATTTAAAACAGATATTCTAACCCTATTTTTAATTGCATTAACTTGCTAAGTGTATAGACCAATTTATGATAGTCAGATAAGCGGTTGTGTTTCCTCTTTTGTGGCCTAGTGCTTATCAACTTATTAAAATATTTTAATTTTGAATATTGGGTTTTAATTTGCTTTTATTTGACTGTTCATTATCCTGAATTAATTAGCTGGACACTGCTTTATTAGGTACAGGGATGGCTTTAACCTACATTGTATTGGAAATAGAAAGCAAATTTTAGCAATGGTTTCCCGAAGACAAGTGAAGAGAAAAGAAGCTTAACCAGAAGGAGCATCCGCGTTTTTGTCTGGGGTTCGCATGGCCGTGAGCGTGGGCGGCGTCTGTTACCGTGGACGGTGGGGCTGAGACACTGTCCCGTGTGAGTGCTGCTCTGTCGTTTTCAGGCTTTTTTTCACGTAGGAGATCATTGAGGTTTATTTTCCTCAAAGGCTTATTTGACGAAGGGATGTGATTTTATGTTTATTCTCATCAAAGCCAACTTCTCATGCAGCGTGTGGTGGCCGGGAAGGACCCCCGGCGCAGGAGTGCCCCCGGGACCCCGCGCGGCTCTGTGCGGCGGCCGCCTGCGCCCCGGCGGCGGTGGTGCCAGCAGACAGGGCTGTCTGAGCAGTTTAGCGCGGACGGCTTTTCACTTAGCCTCTGCTCTGACAGCCCGCGCCCTGGATAAGTGGCGTCGGCCCGTGCAGGTGAAATCTATTCTCACATTTGCCTCAGGGGTGACTGGACTGTAACAGAATTTTTCAAACCCGTTGGGCCCAACCGCAAAGCAGAGAATAAATGGCTGAAGTGCCAGGCCTCGACAGCAAAATCAATGCCTGGTTATACAGACATGACAGACCCGGCCTGCGGCTCCCCCGCGCCCGCGCGCCGCGGGGCTCTGGCCTGCTGCCTTCGGGGGCCGGGGGCGCCGGCTGACATCGTGTCTTCTCCCCCCACCCCCCGCAGGAAGTTCACGTGCCACCTGTGTGACAGAAGTTTCACCGAGAAGTGGGCCCTCAACAACCACATGAAGCTGCACACGGGAGAGAAGCCCTTCAAGTGCACCTGGCCCACGTGCCACTACTCCTTCCTCACGGCCTCAGCCATGAAGGACCACTACAGGACCCACACAGGTGCGCCGGCCTGTCTGCGGCGGCGGGCGGGCGGGCGGGCGCGGGGCCAGGTGTGCGAGGGCCGTGCGTGCGTGCGGGGGCCGGGCGTGCACTGCGTGGGCTCCAGCACAGGGCGGCCCCTCTGCAGGAACTCGACTCTGTCGTGCGTGTGCGTACGTGTGTGTGTGATGAACACACCTTTTGAGGTGTGAGCTCCATGGAGGTCATCGGGGCAGAACACACTCCTCTTGCCTTTTGTTACTCATGCTCAGCACCACCGTATTTTTGAACAGTATTACCCCTTGATTTTATGTCCCATTTAAAATCCTTTTCATCCAATATTTCTCTTAAGAGATGAATACTCTCAGATTTAAGCATTTTTCATAATTTATATAGAGACTCATCTAAATTTAGCCACTATACAATTTTAGATAATAATATATTTAAAAAGTACAAGTTCCTCTGCACTTTACATCAAACATTCAAAGGCCACGTGGGATTTACACGCGCTGATGGAGAGCAGCACCCAGCGTGCACCCGTGCGAGGCACGGCTCGCCGTGCGTTCAGCGTTTGTGGCTCGTTTTCCTTGCCTGAGGGTGGGGACCCCAACTCCCTCCAGGCGCTCCCCCCACCCTGGAGCTTGGCACTGAGAGCCGCGTGGTGTTTTGGGGGTCCTTCTCTTCACACCTCTCAGAAAGGATCGTATTTCAAGGGAGAAAATAAATTTTAATCAGCATTCCCAAATGTTCTTCTGATTGCCAAGAATCCTCTATTATTGTTAGAAATTATAGGTTCAAAGTTCCTCGGGAGCTGTGTGTGGAAGCCCGGCCTCCTTAGCTCCCCTGACAAGGGCGTCGACGATTTAAGGTCTGCAGGCTGCCCTGAGAGATCACTTATATCGAGCAGCAGATGAAAAGCCAGTGCAGATGTAATTTATCGTCGGCGTTTCCTTCTAAAGAATAATTGTGGAGACTTGGCTGGATCAATATTATGGATTTTTGTTGTTAGGTCTTGTAGTCTGCACCATAATGAGAGATAGGGGACAGTGGCTGTTTTCTAATAGAAAATAAGGCCTTGGTTTCCATGTCTTTGTACATTTGAATGCAAAATGGCACGTGCGAAACTAACGCAAGTTGTTAAGGAAAGTCTCCTACTTTACCTCCGCTATCATGTAAGTACGGCCTGTTACGTGAACCCCCTTCACACGGGGTGAAATATCACATTTAGGTTTTTCTTAAAATATTTTTTTTAAATGCTCTGTTGTCTACTCTCCAACGCTAAGCTCCCTGCCTCTCAAAAAAAAAACCCCAAAACCAGCAGGCGAAAACTGAACATAGCATGACAAACACACCGAGCCACCGAGGTGAACTCACACACAAGACACTGCAGACTAGCACGCTGGGTGCAGCCCTGCACATCAGAGCTCAAGGTCACGAACGTGTGCGGAACCAGGTCCCACGGAAAAGCAGCGCTGTCTTTGTGCCAGTGCAGAGGTGCGACCAGGGCAGGCACCGCACTGAGCGTGCAGCACACGCACCAGGAGGGGGCCCCCAGCGCGAGGAGTTTGCTGTGCTGGGAGTGCTTACGTTTTCTAAGGACAAGGCAGGGCGCAGAGTTCACCAGGGAGAGACGGGTCGTTCTCCTCTGGGGTCGGGAGCAGATGAGACCTCCAGCATCATCTCCGCCGCCACACACCACCAGGTGTGCATGTGCGTGTGTGTGCGCGCACACCGGCACACGCGCACTGGCTTCATGCCCACCAGACGGCGGTGAGGGATGAGCCCTGGAGAACGGTTGTGCCTCAGCGTAGAATAGTATGTTAATATTAACGAGCAAATTATCTTCGCGGATTTGTAGAAGTCTACATTCAGTGTTATTTCATTGATACTGTAGCTAGTTAGAAAGATTTATATTTCTAATTGATTAAATGATTAAATGAGTGATTATTATGAAACTTTATTCTTCACAGCCCATCTACTCTATTCCTTTTTCTATATTGAAGCAGTGATGTCAGGAAATAAACTTAACCCCAGGATAGGAAAGTAGAGATAGGTAAATGTTTAAATTTAGCTTTATTTTATAGATGATAACAATGAACACTTTAGCATACCCCTGTGAAGTGAGATGAAACATAACTTGGTTAAAGCTCTCTTTATTAATACATGTTCACTTAAGCCCGAAAAGCTGGTCATGCTCCTGGAGGGAAGGCCTTTTTGATTACCCAACTGGCTTGCTCTGCCTTCGCGTAGGCACTGCTGTTTGTGAGCTCCTAAAGGCATCCCTGCCTCCCAGCCCCCAAGCCAGGGCTCTGCTCTGGTGCACCCATGTGTGGGGTGCGAAGCAGGCTGCCTCAGACCCTCAGAGACTTGTTGCATTAGAACATCTAAATGAGCAAAGTAGATAAAGAGAGGTGGGAGTGATTGATTTCATCTTTGGAAAGCCAGTGTGTAACTTCCGACTCCCTCTAAGGCCAGGGTTTGTTCTCACGGGCCCTGCCTTGCGAGCCTGTGGGACCCGCTGCCTGGCTCGCCGGCACTTCCTGTCTAAGCCTCTGTGGTGGAGAGAGAGATTGCACTTAGAACGCGTCGGGCCAGTGTTAGCCCGGGTAAAAATGCGTTCACGATGAGCACGCACACATGTCTAACACACCCAGGTCTGCCCGATTGCTGCAGAGCTTTCCAGTCCCAAGTTGTCATTACAGATGAGCGAGAGGAGTTTTTGTGCCATTTCTTTAGCATCCTGCGACTTCCTTTTCTGTGCCGTGAAAGTTCAAGCAGCCTCAACAGCATCGAACTGCTGTGGGCACTGAGGAATGGAGATTTCATTGTTACTCCGGGTCCTCTGTGTGTTCACGGAGACCATTTAATTCACATTATTAAGTAGGAAGTTATTAAAGAAGACCCTGATAGAATCAGGTAAAACCAATTCAGTATCCTTCAGTAGTTAGACAATTCAATAGGTTTTATTTAAGCAGAATCATATATACTGTATATTAACTATTCCAAGCAATCTTTACTCAGCTCAGAAAGGCCAGATGTATGGGAATTGTAAAAAACCAGGATATGCATAAAAACTGTTCAAGTGCATAAAGCAGCCCCATCTGGAAGACATCCACCAGAAATGAAGTTGTACAAAACCATTCCATTGATAATAAAGCTAATTTTTATGGGTCTGACAAGTATGTAATTATGTTCAGTGGTGCTTTTCAGATTTTATCACAGTCAATAAACCGCAGTGGTAATTTCATTCCCATTTGACATATTTACATGGAAACATTTGATTGGAGGAATTAGTAACCCTGAAAGCCTTGATAGATATGTTTTAATGATCTGTGACCTCCGCAGTCCCTCATGTGTTTGTTGTTGCAACAGGCGAGAAGTCGTTCCTGTGCGACCTCTGCGGCTTCGCGGGCGGGACGCGGCACGCCCTCACCAAGCACCGCCGGCAGCACACAGGTGAGTGTGGCCAGCCCACGGGCCCCGTGCGCTCGGCTCCTCCGTTTGCCCCGCAGCCCTGTGCTTGGGGGCCCCCTGAGAGTCCTGGTTGATGGTCGCGAGGTCTCCATTCATCAATTTTCATGTTAAAAACCAGGCCCACTGCACGGGTCAGGTGTCCTCCATGAATTCACGCTGACCAGGAGGGAGAAGAGTTGGGCCGCCAGAGCAGATGCACCAGGCTCTTCGCGGAGGCCGTTCCTGCCTGGACCTCACGGGTGGGGCCGGGTCCTCCTTCCTCTCAGGCCCCTCTCAGTCCATCTGCCTCTCATCCACCTGCCCCACCCCTCCGCCACAGCTGCCTCCCCACCTGCCTGCAGCCCCCTGGCCCCACCTGTTTCTCATCGGCCGAACCACGTAATGCCCTGCCCGGCAATTATTCCGTGCATTTAACAAGTAGATGTGGTTTGAGGTCCTCACTTTTCAACCGTTTTTGCTCTTAAGCATGGGTAGCAACGAAGAGGGCAGCACAGGGGTTGTGGACATTGGGGGGTTTGTTTCCTGTGACGTGTACTCTTGGGGATTCGTGAAATGAAACGGTGCCTTGGTTAGGAGCCCTGCAGGGTAAAAACTTTTGAACATTTGTGAAAATCGTTCACCTACTTGGTATGCTGTAATAGGTTCCGTAAGTATGGTTTTAATAGTTCTGAATCATATGTGCCTGGGACAGTGCCATGCTGGCATTGTCCCTTCCGGTCATCAATAGAACCATGTTTTACTCCCAGAAGTGACCTGGTAACACAATTGTAACTAAATGTTGAACTTAAGGTCCCACGAGAGGGGCTTAGTTTGGCACATTTATGGCACACTTTGATTCTCGATAGTTAGGAGTTGACTCCACGTGCCTGTGATGCCCATTTTGGTGTTTGTAAGGTCACTGGAAATCACACTGGCCATGTCTTTCCTTTCTGGAGCCCCTCGTTAGGGAGCCACAGAGAAGTCTCCAGTGTTGAACAGAGTGCTGGAAACATGGACTTAACTCTGCACGCGTAGCAGGGTACGGAAGTCTCCAGTAGTGGCCTGCGGCCACGCGCTGTTAGCCCAGCAACATAAAAGGTCTGGGCTGAGGGGCTCAGGAGAGGTGTGGGGGGGTGTCGCCCTTGCAGTTGTCCTGGAGGAGCTGGGAGCACATGGGCGTGCGGTGTGTCCCTGCGTGGTCTCTAGTCTCACTGTTCTCAGCGTATCAATGCCTAAGTGTTGCCATTCGAGCATCTCTGTTGTCGCCTGGTCACACCTCAGGGCCAGGACACCTTTACTCGTGTGTGCCACCTCTGCCAGCGTGGGGTGCTCCTGCTGGCCTGCCATGGGGACAGCCACGCTGTGATCGCAGGTGTTTACGGGGCTCCATTGGGGCCAGCCAAGCAGGCAACTTTCTACCTGAAGTCAGGTCTGGAGGCTCCCTGTTACTTTGCTGTTAACTTGGTCCCATATTGGACAGCGTCTCCCAGACAGAGGCATCTGTCTTTTTGGCACTTACCTGCCACTGTGGCACAAGTCACACCTGACTCTTTAGTACCAAAGCCAGTTCCAGAGACTGTTTGCTTCGGCCCAACAACCAAGCCCAGCTCAGTCTAGGCCCTTAGCTTAACACCCTGGACTTCTGAAATTTAAGCAGCATGCGGCTTTCCCCCCAAGGCCAGCATTGTACGGTGCGGCTGCAGTCTGTGTTTCTCCGCTGCGCTCCTCTGTGACGTGGTTGCCGCTTCACCATGGACAGTGCACACAGGTCACACTCCACTGGGGGAGGGCAGGTGCCAGCGTGCTCTGGGTAGTGTCACTCTCTCCTTCCGGCAGTGCCGCTGCCTGGGGGCTGACTCGGAGCCTGCCCCAACCCGAGATTTACTTCTCTCACCTGTCGGAGGCCCTTGGCCCAAGGGCCCAGGAGCAGGTCCTCACGTGGGGTTGGAGGGCCTCGGCCAGCTCCGGCGCCACGCTGCCCGGAGGGACGCCACGTGGGTGCTGGCAGGGGCGCGTGTGCCTATCCGACAGCTCCTAACACACAGGGCCGCTCAGCCCTGTGTTCTGGTGCCCCCTCGTCTTCCCCAGACTCGGGCAGAGGAGCTGGAGGCGTGGACTGTTCCTTCGTGGCTGCTTCAGCCAAGATGACTGCCCACGAGAGAACGAGTGAGAGGCAGAGCCATGCCCTGTGTTCTGCTCTTTGAACAGGGCGCACACAGCTCCTGCTCTGGGGAGGTCCACGTGCCGCCCACAGATTGACGCAGTGGCCGGCTGCAACGTGGCGAAGGGGTCGTGGGGCTGGTCCCAGGCACCCGGTAAAGCCGCCCGTCCACTGGAGTTTCCCTTCACCAGGCGTGTGCGCTCTCCAGAGAGGGCCGCCTCCTGTCGGGCGCTGGCCGGCGGCAGGGAGCTGGAGCCCTTCCTGACGCCCGCATGGTCTGCTTTCCTCTTTTACCGTCCGGAGTTGGGTTTGCGCTTCTCGTTTTCTCTGTGTGCTGGAACTAACAAAGAAGAAAGTACGCCTGCATTTCCAAAGTGCATTTCCTGAAGAAATGATCATTCCTGGCTAAAAACAATGCCAGTTATAACCCATGTTCAAGTGGTCGCGTTGAACAGGCCCAGAATGAGCGCGCTGCACACGAACTGCCGTGTGCAGGCCTGAGTGTAGCTGACACTGTGAGCCCGTCCTGGGGGCCGGCCAGAACCACTGGCAGTCGTGGTCCAGCTGCGCTCGCCGCCTGCATGCGACCTTCTCACCAGGGCACAGTCAGATCTGCGCTCTGTGCAGTCAGATGGGAACGGACAGTTTCCAGTGTGTTTCAGTGTTACGCTAGCTTAACATGAACTTCAGATTAACAGACTTACAGAGAACACAGAAAATGACGTTATTCTTTAAAAGTGTTGTTTTTAAATAAATAAATAAAAGTGTTGTTTTAAAATTTAACTTGTATGCCATAAAAATACCTTAAGTTTAAGTGAAAAAAACATTTATATGTTTTTTGGGTCCTTACGTTAAGCCTCCAAACCAAGAAAATTACCTTTGGAGGCTTTGGACGGCCTTCAGTTTGCACCCCGCACTGCGGCGATGCGTCTGGCACACGTCGCCCCCCCCACGCCCCGCCCCCACCCTTCCACGCTCGTCAGAGGCAGCAAGCCGTGCTGTCGGGACACGGTCAACACTGAGGTCTAGTGGCATAAGGAAACCTCAGACTGTGCTTGTGAGTCGGCTTGATTTAGAAACCTTCAAACCGTCTGACCACTTGGGTCCGTCACATCGGAAGTGGAAGATCTGTGCTGCCTCACCCGCGGGCGTGTGCAGCTGCTGCAGTCGCGACAGCATCGTGTCTGCACGCGGACATGTCAGCTGATCACGAAAACTCAGTGCCACACCAAAAACAGATTTTTTTGCCAATCTGTTGGGTTGGCCAAAAAGTCCGTTTACTTTTTTCCGTAAAGTAAAAGACACGTTTTCCATTTTCACCAGTAGTGAAAATGGGTGTTTGGGTGTTTTATTGGTTTGGGTGTTTTGAGTATGTTGGCTGTCTCCTGAGTGGCAGAACGTTAATTGTTCTCTGTTAGTGTCCAATTGGATGGCTGTCAACTTCACCCCGTCCACCCAACCGGCCGCGGAGCATCGTCCCGCCAGAAGTCCCCAGCACAGAACTTCGCAAAGGTCTTCTGACATGTTTCATCAGTCACAGCTCCTTCTGCATGTGTTGCACAAGTCTTCTTTTTGCGTTTCAGTTGTGTTTTTTACCTTTCTTGAAATAATAAAGCATAATATGCCAAAAATGTTTATTTTCTTCAATCTTCAATATTAAAATGGCTGCACAAAAATTCACCAGTTTTGATGTCTTTTTTTAAAAGCAGGCTGATCTGACAACTGTCACAATACAATCTAACAGAGTCGTTTCAGATGATGTGAAAGGCAGCTAACGCGCGGGGAGAGCCTCTCACAGAGAAAACTGAATGGGCTTTTTGGCCAGCCCAGTACATCCAGATTATTTCAACATGATGTCAGTATAACACTCTTACCAATACCGTATTATTTTTTGCTCTAAGAGTTTGACATGGGTGTGTATTTACAATTCTAGCACTTTCCCACCCAGAGGCAGTTTTCATCTGAAGTCCGTGATCTCCGTTCGTTTACCTCTGATAAAGTCCACCTTCCACTCCCAAGCTGTCCCACCCTGACTGAAACATCGTTTCAATAGGTGAATCCAGTATCCATTTTAAATTTAGGTTTGCGTTAAAGTTGAATAGCCACATTTCGGGAGCTCACCAGCCAGCGTAGCCAGCGGAATTCTTTGCATGTGTGTGTGCAAGGGAGGTGGGTAGAGGGCAGGAAGGGGCCAGCTCAGGGCCAGCCCAGAGTCCCGTGCAAGCCCGGACTGACTCTGGCGAAGCGTGTCTGGAGGTGGAGCGGCTGCGCGTGCCCGGGGGCGGGGGGTAGAAAGTGCAGTGAGATGCCATCTGAGATGCTCTTTGAAGCTTCTGTGCCTTTGGTTCAACCTAGTGAGCTGTGATTTCTCTTCACTTCTCAGTGTTTTAATGGGTGCCAACTTACAGCTTTATTGTGTTATTTTCTTCACATTTCACATCTTAATAAGGTTTGTGCTATATTCAAAGTGTATCTCTGATAAATGCTTTTCCCTGGTTTTCACCTCGTTGAGATTTTTGGAATGGCTCCGCTGTAACACAGTTTGTCAGATGTCTTCAAATACAGTGCTGGCCAGAGCCGTAATTTAGGTTCCTGTTTGTGTGAGTTCCATTTGAACTGAAGGACGCGTGCCGTTCTTCGGTTACAATGTAGAAGTAAACGTCGGCGTTGTCTTCTTTCTCGCTCTGAGAGGAAATATTTGAATGACCCAAATATGTGTCGTCCCTTGAGCTACGTTATTAAAATTTCACGGAAATAAGTTTGTTTCTCATTGTTAATAACAGGTGTAGCCCTTTATTTCCGGCTTACACACTCACGTGCCCCACTTCTTGATGCATTGCAGGAGAAAAGCCGTTCAAGTGCGACGAGTGCAACTTCGCCTCCACCACGCAGTCTCACCTGACACGGCACAAGCGCGTGCACACGGGCGAGAAGCCCTACCGGTGCCCCTGGTGCGACTACAGGTAGGCTCCGCCCCGGCGGGCGGGCGGCCCCCAGGGCCACGGGGGGCCAAGATCCGATCGCCTTCGCTGTCCTGAGTCGTCTGTCTGACCAACCCCAGCAGCACAGTGTGAAGCCTGACTCAGCGGTCAGTTTGGGAATTCATTTTACCTCCTAGTTTTAGTGACTGTTTTTAAAATTGAAAAATTGTTCTCCATTTTTTACAATCTTTACAATCTTCATCGTCTTTGGGCACACCCAAAGTTCAAGTGGTTTTCTGTCTTTGCCAAAGTGAGGAGGCCCCGTCCCAGTTTCTTAGCCGAGTGGTGTCTCGCCTGTGAGGAGTGAGACGCTCACCCGGCCGTGAAGGGCATGCTGGACACACTTCCTGCCCCTAAGGAGATCCTCGCAGCTAGGTGACCGGTCCTGTACAGAAGTGATTACAGTGCAGATGCACTGGGTAGATCGCAAAGCCAGGGGCCTGTAAGGGGGAGGACGGGGTTCAGCCAGAACAAAGCCCTGCCCTCCCCGGGGAGCGAGCATCTGCGCCTGGGCTGAAGGGTGTGTGAGCTACAGGCAGGCAGGTGGCCTGCACGCAGGCGGCCGTGGCCCAGGGCACATCTCCATGCCCAGAGTGTGTGGAGGCTGCGTGTGCTCACGAGGCCCGCGGCGGCTGAGTGGTCCCCGCCAGCCTGCAGCGTCAGTGGTCAGCCACAGCAAGGCACAGGTGAGGGGAGGACGGGGTAGCTGACGGCGGTCCCATCCGCGGCAGCGTGCGTGCGGAGAGGGCAGAGGGACCCAGGACGGGGCGT
This sequence comes from Micronycteris hirsuta, assembly GCA_004026765.1. Taxonomy (NCBI): domain Eukaryota; kingdom Metazoa; phylum Chordata; class Mammalia; order Chiroptera; family Phyllostomidae; genus Micronycteris; species Micronycteris hirsuta. The sequence continues at coordinate 28,096 of PVJI01001467.1, forward strand.
GAGGTCGGAGCTCCGGAGGGTGGGAGACACCCCGGGGTGTGCAGCAGCGCACGGCATCTGTCTTAGGCGTGTCGCCAGCCCACTGTGGAGCCTGCACGGGGTCGCGCCTCGAGCTGCAGGGCGGCCTCCCAGCATGGCTGCCCCGGGCAGCGCCGGGGCCTGTGCCTGCAGCCTGCGGCCCGCGGCGGAAACTCGGCCCCGTGTTCCTCCGATGTCATCGGTGCTCAGTAAATATATTGCCATAATCTCTGTTATTATCCTCATTACTGCATTAAGTTGTATTTTAAAGGTCATCTAATAGAACAGAGATATTACAGATATATTTCATTCATTAATTATTCATTCTTTCAACATTTTATGAGTTCTGTCTTTGCTTAACACTAGAGTGGTGTTTCTTGGAAGTTTGGTAAAATGGCAATGCAGTTAGAGGCCAGCCCAGAAATTCTGAGGCGCTGATGATGTGAGTTATTTAAAAACAAACATTATCAAAGGTTCTTTTTCCTTATTAAAGAGGCCGTACTATGTAGTTGCCTTCTGTATAAAGCACACAAAAGGAATTACAAAGTTATAAAAACTCCTGAATGACCACTTCCAGCTGTTAGGACTGCGTCCTTCCAGGCCGTGTCCATGTATGAGGTCCGAGCTGGTGTTCGGGCTTCTCTCTCGTTACCAGTTGTGCACATTTAAATGATAACCGCCCTCCTGTTCCGCTTTCCTCGTGTGGCTGTGCTTTTGAAGTGTTACTGTTGAGAAGTAGAACTGTCACTGCAAACAAGGCCCTGATGGACCCGAACGTGGGCCGGCCCGAGCACGTCCCCGCCAGCCGACAGGACTCGGAGGCAGACGCTGAGCTCCTGGCCCGAGAGCATGCTGGGCCACTCGGGCAGAGGTTTGGATGGGGGTGGCTGTGGGGGTGGCGGTGGCGGTGGCGGTCGGCTGCCAGGCTGCAGGAAGGCCTTTCACCGGGGCGCCAGCCCTCTTAGGGGCCCCCTATGCCTCTGCAAAGAGGGGTGCAGGGTGCCCACCTTATGGGACTGCAGTGGGAGCCCCGATGGCAGGAGGCCACGCTGCTGTGGGGCCTCGGCACGCATGCGGCGGGTCACCCTGAGGGCTGGCGGGTGGTAAAGTGCAGTTACAGGAGATGCCCGGGTGGGCTTGTTTAGGTTTTGAAGTTGTTAAAATTTCCTGAAATTCAAAATCGGTTGCTGGGTAATTATTGAAATACCTAGACTTTCCAAATGTCTCGTTTGCAAACTATTCTTCTGGAATACAGCTTTAAGACTTGCATGGCCTCGAATTAGAGTGATACACCGGGGTCACTTTATTAAATTTTTAGACAGTTTAACACTTTTCGTACCGCTCACGAGTTTTCTCGTGTTTCACGCGCCATCTGTTAAGGACCACATCACGAGATGATTTAATTAACGTGCAGTTTGCCCAAAAACCTGCGGTCCCTGGTGTATGTCTTAGAGATTTCTATGCGGTACGAAATGTATTAAGCCATTTTCAGGTTTTTACTCGAAATGTGCTTATTACTAACAAAATTTCTGTGCGCATCCATGGTTTTCTGGAGGAAGTTCCTGGAAGCGTGGTTGCAGACTGTCAGGAGTGTTACTGCAGAGGCCGGGGTTCGAGTTTCATCTGGCAGATCAGGACTGTGTTTTCACAGACTCTCAGTCCTCATCTGGGTTTCCTTGGGGTGAAAGTACGCTGCTCCTGTGCTGAGGCAGAGGCCGCGTCCCTGGTCCGCGTTCGGCAACCTCCCTGAGACAGTGTCACTGCCCTGGGGAGAGTGCGGGGCCAGCTGGGCCCGGCCGGGCACTGCTGCGGAACCAGACTGCGTTTCCCCAGAACCCCGTCCCTGTCCCTCCACTTAGTGCTCAGGGCATTTAAGTCCAGTGGTCTCTGCCAAATTCCCTTTTGAAATGCTTCAAGTCTTTGATGACAGGGTGATATCTTTATTTAAAACTTTTAAGTAACTCGATTATTATCGAAAGTGAAGAGTTGGCACATTTTCTGTTTGTGTGAGTTCTGTCACTCTGTCCGTACAGCCGGTCTGTGTTCACTAGTGAACAGAGACAAGGTAACTTTGACGGGAGCACAGGAAACGTGCACAATTTATGAAGACTTCCTAAGTTAGGGATTATGAATGAAATGTGGAATTTACAGCAGATACCCGTGTTTTCTTGTTGATGAGCAGAAGATTAAAAATGAGCAGATAGTTAAGTTCACAGTGCCGGCTCTGGTTGCACAGCGCAGCAGAGTGCTTACTGTGCTCACGAGAACAAAGGAGCTGCTTCTCTCAGGATACAATGTATCCGAGTGTGTCCGAAAATACCCGTGAGATACTTTCACACTCTCTAAGAAGATTACATTTGTGTTATTGGCACCTTTCTGTAGTATTTTACTGCTTAAAATATTTAATTAACTTTTTTACCATTTAGGTTTTTGTTTATTTAATATACATACATAAAAATCATTCCTATAGGGTATTCCTATCTATGCCATTATTAACACTTATTTTCAGGTAACTACCATTAGAAATTGCAGTATTATTTCAATTTCATTGGAAAATATATTTTTCATTTTATAAATTGAGCATTAGGGGAGAAATACTAGTAGTAATAATTATTCATGAAAAATGTGAATATAGATTTGTTTACAAAAGAATTTTATAATTGGTCTTTTGAACCTGGGGCTATTTTTCAAGTTTGCATTATTAATTTAGGCAATGACATTTCATTCTATTTAGATGTAAACATGTACCCCTTCCCTAAGCTTTTGCTGTCTAAAATATCCAAAAGTCTAATCCATTACAAATCAGTATATTTCATCATTGCTCCAAAATTTTTTCACCATTAATTATTATTCATTATAACCTCAAAGCATAAATTGAGATTCATAGCACACTGTCCTTTATTATTTATGCAGCAAATTTGTTAGGTTTGCTTCCACATTAAAATGGAAACAACTTAACATTTTCTCTTATTTTTATTTCTCTTTGTTACGTATTGTCACTTCTATATTAATGAGAAATAGAAAAGCCTTCACTGCGTTGTAGCGAGTGCCCTCTCTAATGATGTAGATCTGTTTCCCCGTAGAATTTATTAGTCTCAAACTGCACCCTGTCTCACCGAGGGCCCTGGGTTTCTCGTAACCGTAGGTGGCCCTAATTGTACTTTCTTTAACATGGGTCATCCTCTCATTGGTGTCCGTTTTTTAAATTTAGGATTTATGGAAGAAACACAACAAATGCACATGAAACCGGGAACCGCTGAGAGGCCATGGAAAGTAACAGCAAATCCACCTGCAGTGTTGGAAACGCTGAGGGCGATCCTACGTTGCACTCTGTCATTTTATAAATTAAAGAGAGCTAACACTTCGAGACAAATTCGGACCATTCGATCATTTATTTATTGCATCCTTGTGATGGATCTTGGAATAGCCCAGTGCTTGACGACTGCTTTTGGCCAGATTTTTTCTGAGCTGCCTTAGCAGTTCAACCTTACACACGCCTTTTGAAAACTTGCTTTTACTGTTTTTCCTTTCATCTTGCTCACTTTTTTCATTCTCTTTTTAATTACTTGCAATTATAACCCCAAATAGAAATATGTTATAGAGCCGGGGAATAGAATCTGTAATTCCTGCTGCATAGTAAAGATTTACTCCATTGTCTTGCTAAAATTGTAGGAAATGCCCCTTGGTTTTTTCCCGACTTCATGGTTTACTTAGCTCTTGGCCAGCGTGTCCATAGAAGTCATTGATACATTAGGTTTTGATCTCAACACGAATATTCTTTCCCCTTTTTGGTGAATGTAACATTTAGTCCAGGTGTGGTACCAACTAGAAGTTTGCTCTTTGTGGTACATTCTAACATCCGAATATTTTGTTTTGTATTTTTTATGACTGAACTCAGTAAGTTTTCACACATCCGAGTGCTGTACGTGGAGTGCACTGTTCATCACAATCTGAAGTGTGTGTGTGGGTGTATGTGTGTGTGTGGCCTAGAAAACTTCTGTCCAATGACCCCTTTAATTGAATTGAATTCTGCCTTAACTCTGTGTGGTGCTGGAAGCATTTCGGGGATAGTGTTAACACTTTCCGTACCGCTCAGGAGTTTTCTCATATTTCGCACGCCATCTGTTAAGAACCGATCACGAGAGGATTTAATTAACGTGCAGTTTGCCCAATATCGTGTGGTCCCTGGCGTATGTCTTAGAGATTTCTGCGCGGTACGCAATGTGTTAAGATGTAAGGCCAAAAAGCTGTACTTGTAATAATTCTTTATTTCCCCTTTAACGGTTTATATTACTTTCTCAAACCCATATTTCTGTAAGGTGTCTTAGTTATGAGATCTTTCCAGGTGTCAGCTGACACTGTGCATCTTCATGTAACCTCCAGCACAAACAGTGTGTGTCTTACGTGCCAGGCCACCACGGGCCAGCCATCTCAGGTGCCATGGCAGCAGGACCTCGGTGCAGGGCACGGCGGGGCTCTGTGTCTGTCACCCGTGTGCCATCAGCTCCCAGGGTTGGGTGGGCGGGCTCCACGGGGTGCTCTGCTGCTTTTGGAGGGTCTGTCTGCAGAGTTTCGGTTTCCCTGCATCAGGCCGGGCCCCAGGCTGTGCCCGGGGAGATGATGGACAGGATGCACTTGCCTTTGCCCTGAAGAACAACATGGAGGACGACAGACGTGGCGTGGCGGCAGAGCCCTGTAGGTGTCGGGCCAGGGGACAGAGAGTATGCACCCCTCCGATGGCACCCTTCCCTTCCTCTGGAGAGTCAGAGGTAGCAGTTCTTTCCTTTGGATGACTTTGAACTTCTTGAAGAGTAGTGACACCAGGTGAAAGCAGTGAGTGAAAGTGTCTGGTATTGACATTGGATGTGCTGTGTCTGTAAAGCACCGTGATGCCACAGGCCTAGCTAGTGACGTCAGAGCCGACTTCTAATCAAGCCTTTTTGTTGGTGAAATAAGCCGCAGAGAGAAAGACTGACACTGCGTGATATCATTTATATGTGGACTCTTTAAAAAAAGTTCCAGCTCATAGAAACGGGAGCTGAGACGGGGCTTCCAGGGCTGGGCCGGGTGCCGGGAGGTGTCGGTAAAGGACGCAGACTTCATCTGTGACGGGAATGTGGTCAGGGCTCTAAGGACAGTGTGGCTGTTGGTGATGCCGCCTTGTGTGAAATCGAACTTGCTGAGAGAGTCGGACTTCAGTGCTCTCACCAGAGGAGAAAAGATAAATTTAAGGAAACTCGTTTGATCACTTAGAGTCAGCACTATTTTATTTATCTCCATTCTGTCATCGCTTTGTAGCCCACTATACTGTAGCTGCTAATCCAGTCGCTGGAATGAAAGGCAGTGTGCTGGGCTGAAAGGTGCCTGTGGCTGCAGCCCAGTCCCACGCGCGCTTCCTTGGGACAATGACGATCCAAGGCCTCCTCCCACTGGAGGAGTTTCTTGTGGCAGGCGGTGTGTCCGGGGTTCGTCTGGGCGGGGCTTGCTCCTGAGGGGCCCCCTCCCACTGGCCGCCTTGCAGCCCGCCGGCCAGGTGCCTGTCCCTGTCCTGGCTGCTCTGGGCAGCCACATGTGGTCACCGGACGCAGAGCCCATGAGTCTGAGGCAGCCAGTTCAGGGACGTGGTGCTGTGCCATGGGCCGCTGCCCTGCAGTGAGTGCAGGTGGGGCCGGGGACCCTCCCAGAACGACGTGGTCGTGTCTCGGTTTCCGTAATGAATTGTGAAACCTCTGTGGTTCGCAAAGGGATCCTTCCCCCGGTGTTTCTGTCTCAGCAGAAATTGAATTCCCTCTGAAGAAGTAGCTCCTAATTTTCATAGTGAGTTTTATTTTTTCTCTCCTTTCTGACTGGTTTTGACTTGGTGGCGTGTTCCCTGTGATGTTGGTGTCTGGCGTGATTTCGCACGTGGCGTGCTGCCCCCGTGCTGCTCCGCGGGGCCCCGTGCCAGCCGGCACACAGCACTGCCAGTGTTCATTTCAGCCGACTGCCCGCCCCGACCCCATACAGGACTGGTGTCGGGCCTGCAGCTGCTGTCGTGGATTTCCGTCGGACACAGCTCCTTCCAGTGAAGAGAATCTGGAGACTTGAAAACAAACAGATTCCGCAGCATTCAAAATTGCAAGTTGGTTCAGATGTTGTTAAAAGGAAAAAAACCTAAGATAATTCCTTTTGTCTGCCGGCACACAGGAGTTGTTTTGCCAGTCGGTATAGCTGGAATAAGCGTTGGGACCACAGACTAATTAGAAGAGCCGTTTGAACCCAAAGTGACCACACACTCCCTCTGCTCTCTCCTAAAGTGGAGTCTGGGTAAACATGTTTATTCCACCTGCTGGTGCTGAGTCCCAAATCCAGTCATTACACGAGGACCCAAACCATCTTTGGGGATGGTCTTCCTACAAGGAATTGCTATGGACAGTCCCTGGGGTGGTAGTTAGATATATCTGTATATATTATGTTTGAAAGAAATGCCTTAGAGATGAAAAAAATAGAAAATATTTTTTGGGCAATAGTCTCTTGCATAATAAGTTATTCCTCAGACACCAGAGCTATTATCACACAACAAAACACTTTCCTATGTAACTATCTATATCTGCCAGCACTGGAGGCTCCTGCCCCGGGCTTATTAGGAGAACTCTGGGCTCGCCGGGAGGGCTGGCAGCGGCCGGGCAGAGCCAGGCCCCCCTCCGGTGTGCGAGCGGATCGCGCCGACTGAGGCGCAGCTGCGAGACAACAGCAGCACGGAATAAAGTGGCTTTGAAGTAAATAAAGTGTGTGGCCAGGTGTCCTCGGCTTGTTGAGGATGTGAGATGCTAGTTCTTTCAGTTCATTGTCAGGTCACTTGTCGCGGCGTCTCCTGCGATGTGCCTCCCCGGCACCGGCACCGGGGAGGCTGTGGAGGGAGGACGGGCAGCGAAGCCTGGACCGCTGGAGGAGGGGGCGGGTGGTTGGGCCCGCGGTGTGGGGTCGCCTCTCTGTTGGCGCGCCGTCTGCTCCTTCGGCCCCTTTGTGGGACGCGGCGCGCCTCACGTGGAGCAGCACACACGTGTGTGCCTGCTCTTCCCAGAGCGCATCGGTTAGGGACGGCGCCGGCTTCTGTAAGTCCCACGTCTTTGTCCTCACCGCTGAGAGAGCGCGCGTGGCGCAGACCCTGTGTCGGCTTCCTTCTGTTTGTGGGAAGTACCGTGTTTCACAGCAAGAAGTGGGCCTGATTCTTTTTCTTCTTGGGGAAATTTCACGTTGTTTCTTACTGCAGAGCAACAGTGAGCTGTAGTTGCGATCAACTAGAATTTGTTGTTCGATAACAGTAACGTAACCTGATAATTGTCCCCACAGGGAGTTTCGACCTCACGTTCCCCATTTTTTCCACCCACTAAGCTTTAATTCCTTGCTCATGATCGTTTGGCGTGAGTCTTGCTGAACAGCCCCAGTCTGTGACTTAGTGTCTTCTTCATCAGCTGTGATACCGTGGGGACATCTCCCGCAGCACATTTGGAAACTGTCGATTACCTTTGCTCTGTCCTTTCTTTTCTCAGTGCGTTTTGTTTCATCACCGCAAATGACAACTTTTAACACACATGTGAAATGTCACTAAGCAATCAGAATTTTCCCTTTGAGAGAAAATGGGGTAAATATTTAGTGTTTGTGCTTAAATAAATCAATCTCTTGGGTTGAATTATTTGTTGTAAAAAGCAGTTGGCACTTAAATTTGAAAAAATGTGTTCTGAAAACACGACAGCTTTCATTTTGTGGAAAGGAAGCTGCTTTCTCCCTCATTGCTCCCACAGTGCACTGTCCCTTCAGCTGCAAGTCACCTCCGTCCCGTGCGCCTAGGGCACGGGGCGCTGTGTGTTCAGGGGTTCGTCCACCCCAGAGGCCCGGGCAGCCAGTGGAGAATTTTACGCAGGAAACTTGAATCTCGGCCTACATTTTACGTGGTGAAGCTCACTGGTAGCGTGCCAAGGGTGGGCCCCAGAGGGGCCCAGCAGGGTAGCAGGTCACTTGCAGACCCAGCAAAGGGACCCAGCGGCAGAGCAGGAGGACCGCCGCCCCAACGTGGCCCTGCCACCAGGCTCAGCGAGAGGCCGGCTCCAGTGCCCTTCAGCAGGGGAGCAGATGGGCGTGGGGCAGGGCTGCAGACGGGTGCCTGCCGTCCTTCTGCAGCCTCGGCCTGGCTGCGCTGCTGCCACGTGGCCGCTCACAGGACCCTGGCTGCCAGAGGAGGACGGCGACCATGAGTGTGGTCGGGGACCTGTGTTGCGCTGCGGTGTTCAGACTCGGGGCATGCCCACGGGCTCTCCAGATGGAGTCGCATCAGTGGTGGCGGTCAGTGCTGGGCCCCGTGGACCTGGGAGGCATCCAGGTGATCCATCGCTGCCTCGGAGGGTGTGGGAAGTGGACAAGCGCAGGGCAGAGAGCAGCGGTGGGAGAGAATGAGGGGTGGCCTCCCGGAAATGCAGGGGCCCCCAGCAGTGGGCTGGGTGGGCGTGCTCAGCAGCACAGTGACCTGATGGCAGACAGTCCACCTGCCTCGGCCCCGAGAGGGCACTGGCACCCTCAGTAAACTGATGGGAACAGGGGCCAGTGGATGGCCGAGGGGAAGAAATGGCCAGAGTGGCTGTTGGCTGGCCTGGAGGGCCTTTGCCCCGAGGAGACCCTCGGGCAGCGGGAGCAGCAGAGCCCATAGGCTGAGGGCGCACGTTGCTTTTGTTCTCCATAGTTCGCTGCAAGCTGCTCTTTCAGCTCCATGGGAACGCCCGCCTGGCGCGAAGGAGAGCGGGCAGTGGGCCTCCTGGCGTGGAAGACGGGGTGTTGTGAGGGGCTCTGAGGGGGTTGCGAGGAACACACTGTGCCCTGGCAGATGTGCCTGGAACAGGGCGGCGCCTCTCTCTTCTCTCCACGGGGTCTCTCTGCAGCCGGGAGCCCGGAGCCAGGGCCGCAGAGCCGCTGAGTCATTTTGGACCGTGGCTGCATGGCGTGCCCGCGCCAGCAGGGCTCGCCCAGAGCCAGGCTTCCCCTTTGTCCCATTCAGAGTTTCCCTCGAGGACGTGGAGCTGTGTCAGGGTGTCGCTCTGCCCGTCCCCGCCACACACACCCCGCTTTGGGGTTTTATTGGCTTTCCATAGAGAATTCCCGCAGAACGCTCGGTTACTTCAACTGTCACACGTAATTCAGATGTCGGCGTGGCACTAGCCAGCAGCTCTGTGTGATCACTGAGCACACACTCATTGCAAATGTCGTCTTTTAACATGTGACATCTTTTCGATGACTTACTCCAAACAGTTTTTGCTAATGTCTCAGGGTTTTTCTAAGGCCAGTAAATCTGACAGGCCCCCGCAGTGACATCATCAGCCGTTTGTTGTGATGACACCCGGCTCCCACCGACATTTACGGCCCCCTCCCTTTGCTTTACCTGCCTTTCCTCGGTCTGACCTCCTCCGAGGACGGCATAACTCTCTCCCCAGTCAGGGGCCTCATTACGGTTTCTCTGGCCATTGGTGCCGCAACTTGAGTCAGACTGCTTTCGACTGACCCCCGCCACCTCCCAACCACCACATCCCTGGAGGCCTGGGACTCTGCCGGGGGAGGGTGGGGGGAGGGTGCTACCAGGAGAGCGAGTCGGGAGGGCCCTGGGGGCGTGGCGGGCCTGTGCCAGCGGCAGAAAGAGACCACAGAGTGTCCCTCCTCGGGGAGACAGGGTGGGGCCTGCGTTCAGGGGTCCTGAGCGGAGCAGTGGATGGGAGTCCTGCAGGCTGCGCAGGGGGATGCGCGCGTGGCCTGCCGCCCGCATCTGTACGGGCTTCCCGGGCCTCTGGGGCGTTTTCACTGCTGTGTTTCATTGTGAATTGCGGTCACCACAGGGTGGCTGCAGCTGCGCCTCAGTTTCCGGTGTCAGCCTAGTGTTTCCCTTGGAAAGCGAGAAGTGCACGCCCCCTGCACGGTGAGGCCGCTCTGTCCCTCTCGTCACAGACGTTGGGCACCGTTTCTGTAAGTGTGGTGGGAGTGGTAGCCCGCTCCTGGGGTGTGTGAGCGTCGCCCGCAGGGCGTCGCTGCCACGGCCGAGGCGCCTCGGCTCCCAGGCTGGCGCGGCTTTATGAAGGAGCGGGACCGCGGACCCCAAGCAGGAGTGGCGAGAACCAGCGCCCTCGGGCTCGCACAGCCGCACCCGTGCCCAGGAAGGACGTGGACGGGTCAGCGTGTGCACACTGTTAACGGCATATTCCTTCTAACGAATGGTTTCCGGGCAGCCTTGGAAAAATGTCAGGAGTGCAGTGACTCTGCAGTCCCAACGTCACTTCTTGGCTTACGGGGACTGTTTTCGACTGCACGTGCCCGCACAGATAGCAGCTTCCCGGCGCCCTATCTAGCCAGTCTTCCGCGACTCCGCGGCTCTGACGGGAAAGGGCCTGCACGCGGGGCTCCTTGGGCGGCTCCAGTTCCGTGCTGGAGGCCTTTGCGGGGCAGAGGTGGAGCGTGTGTTTCCTTTAGCTGTGAAAGCACGGCCGAGGCACCGTGATGAGTGAGTCGGTGTTGTAAAAGTAAAACGAATTTTGCCTTCACTCACATGAGCTATAGAAGGAGGAAGCTTTATTGTCCCTGGGAAAGTGATAAGGCAGAGTAATTGTATATTATGCTGTCCCGGAACATCTGCCTGAAGACTGTGGGAGCGATTCATCTATCACGGCACCCGGCGTGTTTTGTCTCTCGGCTTTAGCCGCTGCACTGCTGGCCTGCGCAGGGGTTTGCGGGGGACGGCGCCGGGGCCGGGGCGCCCATTAATCAGTCCCCTTGTTCAGCACTCCAGCTGACATAATTACAACCTGTGCACAGCAGTTACTCACGGCTAGTCCTTGTCACTCGTGGAGCGCAAGTACAGCGCTCCGATCCCGGAGGAGATTGCCTTATCACCGGGAACAAGGGCTCGCAGGAGTGGGAGAGAATAGAAATGGGAAAACGTCCTGCGGGAGTGCTATATATTCCTTTAAAATAAGACGTTCGGGAGACGCACCAGGGACAAAGGGAGCGTCGTGTGCAGGGACTGGAGCGAGCCGGTTATTATTTTTAAATGGATTATGTGAGCAGTTTTGTAAAAACAGACGTCAATTATTAAATACATTCAGTGGTTGCTCATCATTAGTGACTCTTGTCTATTAACTTTTCCTTCAGAAGCGATCATATCAGTTTAGAATTATAAAAGGTGTAAATGCTCCTTCATAGAACCTAATTAACAAAATTAACAAAGTATACATTTTACGTCTTCTACCAAGTAAATATGCACTCAGAGAGCTTTAGAAGGCGTAGCGCTAGAGTGGGGGAATGATCCTTCCAAAGGCTTTGAAAGGTGGGGAGTCCCTGCCCACTCTGGCCGCCCGTGCAGCTGAAACCCTTGACTGAGGAGCCAGGAAGTAACGGCTCCATCCAAAGCTGCATGTCCGCAGGCTAATCCTGCCTTGGGGTCACGGCCGGATCCTCTCAAACCCCACTTGGGAGGGTTGCAGTCTCTCCTCCGCCACTAAGAAGTTTTCACGGTGTTACAGCAGCCCCTTCCCTGCCCCCGGTGGACGGGGAGAGTCTGAGCGTGCAGCCTGCGTGTGGTCAGGCCTGAGAACGGACAAGATGCGCTTCCGTGCAAGTGTGCAGAGTGTCGCTGGCGTTGAAGTCTGGCCTCTTAGTGCTTTTCTTCAGTGTTAGTAGATTGTCCCACGTAAAATCAGGTTCTGGCCTGGGCTCTCAGCAGTATTGTGAAATATATTGTTGGTTCACTAACACTTTTACTTCTATCACCTTAAACTTGCAAAGCTTTCAACTAGAAGAAGCGACAGTAAATTTCCGTGTATCTGTACCCACACACACACGTCACCACACACATCACAGACATATAAAACTTGCCCTGCAAAGTAGCGTTTCTTTGCAGGTGGCTCACTTCAGACCAAAGCTCGGTGCGCGCACACCTGTCGCCCCGCCCTGGCCGTGGCCGTGCCCCTGACAGCCCCCCTTCGCTGCCATTGCTAGTGCGATTTGGTGGTTGCTTGGTCAGACAGGCGGGCAGGCTGCATGATCTCATCCTCGTTTGTAGAGACTCCTCACCCGCATGCCTTCCCCGGTTTCCGGTGTCCCCTTTGCCAGGTTTAGCTAGTTAACAGAGAGGGAGGGTCCAGTTGTTTTCAAAATGCACGTTTTGATCATATTTTCTGTACATGATTAAAACTTAAAGATATTCTCTTGAATAATCTGAGTGATCCAAAATATACTAAACAGACATAGACATTTCCTCTGACTTGGAAACCTTTCCATAAAGATAATGCCCATCAGTAGCTTGCAAGACTGCTTCCTAATGCCTGTTCAGTGGGGTTACACATCTGCACAGGCGCCTGTGCGTGGTGAAGAGCCGGAAGGACCCAGACACGCACTTCCCTCCCCGTGTTGCTCTGCATTTCTAGCTCAGCAGCATGGCTGGGAGGTTTTCCCACGGCAGTGCACGGGGTCAGCCTTATTCCGGGTCATGGCTTTTGGTCAACAAGTGAGCGTGAGCGACAGCGGCCCACACACCAGGCCGCCCGCAGCAGTGCCTGTGGCACCACACACTGTCCCCTTGGCCGGTCTCCTGCCTGTGTCCCCCGCAGCGGCACCGAGGGTGTCATAGTGCTGGACAGCAGACGAGGAAAGGCTCAGGACCCCTGGGCTGGGGGCCTTTACAACTCCACCCCCCCACCAGGCGTGTGCCCTGGGCCATGGTGGGCAGTCCCATGACCCAGCTCCCAGCTCTGTCAACTCACGCTCCTGCCCGGGCTGACCTCCTGGGAGCCGGGAGGGAGACCGGCCCCCCTCCCGGAAGCCGGCCTGCACACTGCCCTCCCAGCAGTGCTGAGTGCCACAGCGTGGGCTGCCACGGAGTGATGGCCACTTCTCCACTGGCAGACCTCGCGCTTCACGATTTCCCTAGTGGTTACCTGCTCTAAATAATGGCGTGGCGGTTCTCCTTGTGGACAGTTTCTGGGCATTGAACTCCTAAATCGAAGAGCACGTGTATGTTTTCATTGTGAAGTCCGTCATCAGTGGCGTACGGAGCCTTTGCTAACGGACCGCTACCACGGATGAGCACCGTCCGTCTCCCTGGGCCCGCCCTCCGTCACCTTAGGCTCTCGTTGCTGTTTCCTTGGTTACTGGGGTCATTGGGTACCTGCTGATGCCTAGATTACCATCCGTAGGCCTCCAGGTACAACTTTCTTGCTTATATTCTTTATCCAGTTTTTCAGATTTTATGTGTCTTATTAATTATAAGTACTCATTTTGTGGTCTCTGTATCGATCCTTTCTGTTTGCACGTTGCATCTATTTTGTCCATTTCCTCTTCCCGTCTTTAACTGTATGATGCTACATAGAACTTTTAACTTTTATGAAGTGTATTTTGCCATGTTTTTCTGTAGCATTTTGGTTTTGAGTTTTATTTAGGAGACCACCTTCCAACCAAGGTTTAAGAAAGGGTTTTTTTTGTATTTTCTTCTAGCACTTTTATAATTTAGCATCCTTGTGTTAATCTGGAAATCCAGATGAAGTTTACTTTTGCATGGTGCAGGACCTCAGAGCCTCCATGAGTTTCCTCATGGAGCAGGCAGTGGCCCAGCACCGTTCAGGGGGCTGAAGTGACCCCATGTCCCTCATGTGTGTGGACCTCGGTGCTCTCTCTCTGCTGGTGGACATGCGCTTTAGTGCGCTGCTCTGGAAATGAACCACGATGCCCCTGAGGGGTGCCTGCAACAGAGAGTCCAGAATCAGCTTCAAATAAGTAACATGTTGATGGAGGTGCCATTTCAAGCCAATGGGGACAAGACAGGCTGTTGGTAACTGTCGGCGAGCGATCGGGCCGGCAGTCCGGCCCCACACTGGACGCCGCCCTCGAGGATGCCTTTGAGATGGACCGAATGTTTACCGAGACGCGGTGCAACGGTCCAAGGACGAGACCCAACTCTGGGGCAGCCATCTTACAACCTCCAAGTACGGAAGCCAGAACAAAAGCTGAACAAAATAGAATACTGCTTTCCAGACGATTCTATAAGCAAAGTCAAAAGAAAAAAATGAAACTAAGGGGGAAAATTGCAACTTTGTCCGAGACAGAGTCCATCTCCCTGCCGTGTAAGAGAAGGACTCACGACCCTGTAGAGGACGGTAAACAGATGGGCAGAGCGGATGTAGAAGATACACAGGGCACTTCTGCGCTTGAAACGATACTCATTCGTTACAGAGAAATGCAAACTGAAACTTGCAAACACTGAAAACCACAACTCCAGGGAGCTTCACCCACCACGTTGGCAGGACTTGGGAAGTTCGGGCATGTGCCGCCTTGGCCGGGACGCACAGAGACGGGCTCTCCTGGGTGCTGTTGGGGGAGCGTGAATTGCTGCAGCCCCTCTGGAGGGCGGTTTGGCAGAATCCATCGAAGTTACAAAGGCACACGCCCGCTGGCACACACAGCGCTTCCACTCGGCACACTTACTCATCGCGTGTTTGCGTACACACGTGACCAGAGGCAACCCGAACACCCGTCGGCAGAGGATCAGTGAGGCAGAGCAGGCTGTGCCCTGGCTGTGAAAGGCAGCCCGGCCACCGAACGGGAGGAGGAGGAGGAGGGGGAGGGGGAGAGGGCAGAGGTGTCGGGAAGGACCCTGTGCGGCGCGGCCGGGCAGTGAGAGCGAGGTGCTGCCGACAGACTTGTGCACAGAGCGGGGAGAAAAGAGTGTGCGGGTCGTGTTTCGCGTGAACAGGTTGATCCTGCTTGTCCCAGAGATTGATAAGAAGTTAGGAATGGTACCTCCCTGGCTCGTGGGGGCGGCCCGGGCAGCACGGGCACTGTGGGGGACTGGGGGGTGCAGACGGACTGTATCAGTTGCTGGACTTGGAAGTTTGAAATACGTGGACATGTGTCGTTCAGCGGCATCAGTGGCACTTTTGTAACATAACCAACAAAGGGTACTTCAGAAGAGGAAAACAATAGTAGGATGTTTACGCTCCCTTCTCCTTTGGTTAAATAACATGTATTTAAATTATATTCCTTGTGTTAGTAGGCAGTGCATCTGTAGTCCTGACAAGTGTTTTTATGGAGTCTAGAAGTACTTGTGGTTTTATATTTATTATTTTAAAATACATTGCCCTTGAACAGAATAAGATATTTCTTTTTATGTACATTTTAAAGAAGCCCTAAAATGAGCTCCCGTCTCGAGTCCTTTTGTTAATTTAATTTCCCTGCCTGTTCTAGATAGACAGATAGAGACAGAGAGACAGAGAAAGAGAGGGGGAGAGAGAAAGCTGCCTCAAGATTCTCAACATGTTCTATTCCGGATTCAGTTTGAAATCTCATGATGTGGAGCCCTGTGTCCAGACACCGCACGTGCCGGCCGCGGTCCCCACCTGGCTGCGCCTTGATGCTGGGGCGCCTGCCTTTCCATGGAGCAGTGCCCCGTCCTGGCGAGGGATGCCTGGCTCTGCCCTGTTCCTTGTCCTGCATTGTCCTGACCCCTGTTGCTTCGTACTGTGTTTTGAAATCAGAAAGAGGGACGCCTCCAACTTAGTCTTAGTTTTGACTTCTCTTGGTCCCATGCACTTCAGTCTCTGTCCGACACATCCGGGGGGGCCTTGGCAGGGACCGCACAGCCTCTGTGCGTTGGTCTGGGCTGGGCTGCAGACTTGGGAAGGCTGAGTCTTCCAGTCAACGTGCACGGGGCAGAATCCGCTCCCACTGGAGACGTGATCAGTCACCGCTCATCCCGATTGTGTGCCCAGTGAGCCTGGCTGCCGCTGCTGCCCGGGGCTCTGTTGTGGATAGGACCCTGCCTGACCCCCTCGCTCAGTCCCCTGCCCCCTCCTGGCGTGTTCTCGGTGAGCCCACTTCCGCTGGGCCTTTCCCGTTGCCACTCGGAGGTTCTGTCTTCGGGAAGTCATTTTCAGGCTGAATGTTGTTCAGAGTTCGTTAGCGGGAGGAGACCAATCTATGTATCATCCCCTGACATATCTGTGTGTTTTACCTGTGTGTGGCCCGGTGCTTTCCGGTGTTCTGGTGAGAGTGTGCTGCAGCTGTCACTGTCAGGCTTGAACTGGAGTAGTTTGGATTTTGTAGGCGAGAGCAGCTCCCTCTCGTCCCAGTATTTTAGTCCGTTTTCTGCTTCTGGACATTGGGTGTGGGGGTGGGTTCTGAGAGTACCCAGATGCTCTCTTGTCCACGAAAGGCATGGACCGTGTACTTCCCGCTGCAGACACATGTCGCCTGTCTTCCTTGTTTGCACACGTTTCAGTGTTGCAGGTGTGTGTGTAAAACAGAGTTGTAAATACATGCACACAGATGTACCAGAATTAAATGTGCATGCAGGATATGCATAGCATAAGTAGAAATGCATATGTATGTATTTGTAAATATGTACGAAATGGTCCTCAATGCCTTTTAAAATACCTAGTTCTCCTCCACTTTTCTTGTGTTCGTCTGTGTTTTTACATGGAAAGGACCCCTCGCTTTTTCAGTCCTCCCTCCCCTTTGCTCGCTCCGGTCCTAGTCTCCCAATGGTTAGACTTTACGTGCCAGCTCAGTGCTGAGAAATGACAGGGTCTTTCTGCCCAGGACACCCCTCCTGAGAAACAAAACCCTCTGTTTTCAAAGTCCTCTTCCCTTCTGTCACTGGTGGTTTGGACACGCAGCTCCCGTCGTCCCCGTCAGGTCTGTGCCACCCGCGGAGTGGGCGCGTGCTGGCAGTGTTAACTCCTCCACCGGATCCGCCGCTGTCTTGGATGGCTCTCTGCGCCTGGCTTTCCCACAAGGAGACAGTGGCAGAGGTGCCCGAGAACCACAGTCCTGAGGGACTGGTCTGCTTTCCTGCCCCACGGCGGGACCGGGACTGGAGGTGGGGTCCGCAGGGTCGGCAGCTTTGGAGCAGTGCACCCAGAGAGGTGTGGAAGGTGGACCACGGTCCCCTTCCAGGCACTGTCACAAAAGTAGCTGTGTGTTACCTCCGCCTTCAGATAGTTTCCTGTTACTTCTGCCAGCACAGTGCGGAGCTGTCCTTCCAAGGGTATGTGTGCATTTAGGGGACCCACCACCCCATCATTTGCCAGAATGTCCTGCAGAACTCTGTGCCTGGCGCCCTGTGCTGACATGAGACTTCTGCGTGCTCACCTTACTACCAGCAAGTTAACAGCCTGTTTCCTGGGTCCCCGGGTCTCTGCTGTTCTCTGCTGCCCTTGTGTGTGAGTGGCAACATCGCTACCACACAGCGTCGGACACAACCATGCCCCCAGGGTGCCCTCCCTGAGGGCACACACGCTGTGGAGCCTGGGCGCGCACAGGCCAGGGCCGCCCATGGAGGAGCGAGGGGCTGGCGTGCCTGTGAAGTCCTCTGCAGAGCATTGCCTGACCCGGGGACCTGGCAGTGGAGTGTCGTCACCAACCCCTGAGGCTTTCCTTCAAACACGCCCTGCAGGGTCACGTTCTCCAGCAAGACCTTCGGGAGCTGCAGAAGCACCCGGTGCTCAGTGTCCTTGGACTTGCTCGGTGTTGATTCTGCTCTGTAGACACCGGAGGTAGCCTGATGGTTCCGTTCCTTTCAGGCGAAGCCGCTACCGCACCCATTCAAATCTGTACCAGATGGTCTTCCTTCCTCTTCTTGCTGCTGCAAGGGCGGTGGAGAAGGCAGCCGTGGGTGTGTCCACCAGGTCCCGGTGCACGGTCCCAGGTGCAGACAGAGCCGTGTGCCTTGCAGGCGGGCCCCTGCCCCCTTGCTGGTCACCTCGGGCCATGGGCTGGATCTGCAGCCACCGTGGGAGAGGAGCTCCCGCCCCCGTTCCCAGGGCCGTGGGGCGGAGAGGCGTGACTTCCAGCCTGTTACTCGGAAAAGCCCACACCAGTACAGAAAGCTCACTGCCACTTCACCTGTCTCCTCGGCGTGGGCTCAGGGGGCGGCCATTCTATCTTTAAACCGCTTTAGAGTCTGACTTGGAGGCAGCCCCCCCGACAGAAGTTAAAAGCCAAGGTTTTTTTGTTCCCTGGATGCTGCCGATTCTTGGGGCGACAGGGCCGTCCCTGGGCCTGTCCTCAGTGTGCTGGGCGTGTGCTCAGGGCGGAGGACGCCCTTCACTGCCCTCAAATGGTGCCAGAGTGGTAGACCCAGGGACCTTGTACTGCGGGTTCTGCTCGGGACTGAAGCGCGAAGGTGGAGGCCCGCCAGGAGTCAGCCCCAGGCCCAGACCCGGCCTCCTCAGGGCCGCGTGCGGTACCGGTCGCCACGGGGCAGCAGTGCGCAGGCGCCCAGCGTGCAGCCGGCCCGTGTGTCAGCCGCTGCCGTTGTCTGTGGTCCACTGCTCCTGATCGGACCTCGGTCCTTTCCTTCTCCTTCTCCGCAGGTCGAACTGCGCTGAAAACATCCGCAAGCACATCCTGCACACTGGCAAACACGAGGGAGTCAAGATGTACAACTGTCCCAAGTGTGACTACGGCACCAACGTCCCCGTGGAGTTCCGGAACCACCTGAAAGAGCAGCATCCTGACATCGAGAACCCCGACCTGGCTTACCTGCACGCAGGTAAGGGACTGCAGCCCTTAGTGCGTGCGGTTTTGAAGCACATTCCATTCGATCCCTCACAGCACATTAGTGTCATTTCTTTTAATGTCTTAGAGTCTGTGACAGGTGCCTGCTCCAGGCGTACAAAAGAGAACATTCTGGGCTCTCCCACTCAGCTAGGAAACAGTCTTTTCAGTAACATTTGTCAAGAGTAAATGTGACAGAATCGCCATCCCTGACAATGAAGTTAATAATAGCACAGACTCAAAACAGTTGAACTGAAATTATCATTGTTTGTGCTTCATGTTTTAGGTAATTGATAAAATTTCAAACTTATTTTCATAAAATGCGATTGAAAATGTTACGCCTGACCCTTTGTATCACGGTTTTCCAGTGAATACGTAGAAAGGAAGAGCATGTGACCAAGGAGAGAGTAGAACCACGTGGATGGGGGACATAATGCTTCTCGTTCCCCAGAAATTAGGGGGACCCTGACTCCCCGGTTTCAGGGACACATTGGTGATGGCGGAGGCTGCGCAGCTGCTGCAGCCTCACTGCGTCTGGTTGGACCCTCTGGGAGGGCCCGCGACGGTTAAGCAAACCCACCCCCGTAGCCTCTCTGCGGTCTCAGCGGCCGGCAAGCCTGTGCACTGACGTCTTCCCGTGAAGAACCGCGAAGCGATGGGTCCGAGTGGGGCGCCCGCGTCGGGGGTCCTGCCCTGCAGGAAGCTGAGCTCATACAATGCCTGTCAGCACGGGGCGCCCTCAGCAGGGGCTCTGGGACCAGGGAGAGCCACGCTTTGTGTACACTGCTTTGCTGCGGCCCTGTGACCACAGCCAGGCTGACCCCATTGCTGGTCAGATTTCTCGGGCGAGTCCGTGTGGCGGTGTCTGTGTGGAGGGTCGCTGTGAGGATTTGGAAAGCGAGTGGCTGTGTGGGCCTCAGCACGGCACCTCTGTGCCCGGCCACCAGGCGTGCCGGGCGTCGTGGGCCATGCGGCAGTGCTGCAGGAGCGACAGCAGAGTGCAGAGGTCGTGGGAAACCCCACACAAAATGCAACTCTTCGTTTGCAGACTCATCTATGCTCCTGTGATCGGCTTTCTAGAGCGATGGTAGAGGGTTTGACTAGCAATCTCTGTTGTGTCCAGGGCGACTTGCAAAAAACACAAGCGGCACTTTGGTGAGGTTGTTACCGAAGAGGCTTGGAGCTGCACAGGTGACGTGAAGTGGAAACACCCTCGGGCCCCCAGTCCCAGTGGGGTCCACTTTCACACGAGTGCGTTTCATCCAGATCCCAGGACTCCTGCCCCTGCGGGAGGGTCTTCTGCTCCCAGAGACGGCCCAGCAAGACCGCGTCCGCGGAGGGTGGCTCTCTGCCACGTGCCACCTTCCAGGTGCTGCCTGCGGCCGACCCTCGCGGCTCAGCATCGGCCTGTCTGCCTCTCCTGTCCTCTCCTGTCCCTGGTTCCAGTGGAATGAGGGACATGGGCTGTTCCCTTTAGACAGAGTCACGCTACCTTTCCAGTGAAGGCGGCACGGAAGGAGGGTCAGGAAGCTAACTGCAGAGCATGGAACGCGTTCCCCTCGATGCCCCGCCGGAAGGGCGGCCGCCCTGCTCCCGCAGCTGCATCCCGACGGGGCCCAGGGCGCCTCGGGTGGGTGTGAGGTTTCATTTCTGCGAAAACATTTTGGGGAGATGACCCCCTTTCCTTACACGTGTGGGAGGCTCGTGCGTGTGCAGCTCTGGTTTTGGGTTGATGTTTTCATGGTTCTGTTGGGAAAGTTTTTCTCTGCAAGTCATGGTAGCAGTCCTCAGTGTTTTCAGACGAGATCCTCGAGGGATGCTGGGGAGTCAGCTGCTCCTCTCCCCGCTGCGTGGCAGAACAGTGCTCCTGAGTGACTCCGTTTCTCTTGTAGATGTAGTTTGGTTAAGAGAAAACTTTGAGAAGGTGAATTCTTCCGGTGGACAGCCTTTGACCCGGGCGGCGTATCACCTGGACCATCGGGTGTGTGAAGCAGGCTTCTGCGGCGGAGGCCCAGAGCCCTGCCCCGCTGCTCGCCATCTCTGCGGTCTGGTGGTGGGGTCGGGGGCCCCAGCATGCATCCCAATGGCAGGAGGGAAGAGGTCCCGTCGTGGCCTTGAACCTCAGGCGAGGTTCACACCCATTCCGGTCCGGAGCAACCCTGGCAGCTGTCCCCTCTGGTTTCTGCACAAGGAACGTGTTCAGAATTTGCTCGCCTGAGCTCGGGGACGTGCCTGTGCAGTTCTTTGAGGGAAAGGCTGAGTGTGAAACTGCCCAGACGCAGGATGTCCCTCTCACCTGCCCTGGCTGCACCAGGCCCACCCGGCATCTGAAAGACCCTTGGCACGGAAACCTTAAACACAGAGGTGGGCAGGAGTGCGGCTGTGTCATCTGGGTGTTTTCCTTTGTCTCTGAGCTGTGACTTGGTGCTCCTGTTACTCTTTGCATTCGACATGCACTGCGTTAGTTTCAGGCGTGCAGCGCACTCGTTTGTCCTGTTCCTCACAAAGCACCCCAGCATTTCCGGCGCCCACCCTCACCCCACACTGTGACCCCAGCATTACGGACTCAGTGCCCTGGGCTGCACTTGACCTCCCGAGAGATTATACCTGGATATGTGTAGGTTAAAAGAAGGTATTTTCCTGCCAGTTGGAAACCAGTTCCACAGAAAGAGTGTTTTCCGTGGTGTGGGCCCCTGGTGGGCCAATGGGAGGGGCCTGCAGGTGTGGGGCGTGGGGCGTGGGGTGTGGGGCGTGCGCAGAGACCGCAGAGCCGGGTCCGCAGGCGCCGGGCGCTAGTCTGTCCCCATGTGCCACTGGCTGAGGCTGGGCATGCGTCCAGACCTCTGAGTTCAGGCTCCTTCCCAGCGAGAGTGTGGTGACCATGGGGGAAGTCCCTCCCCAAGGCGGTACTCCGCCCTTCTGCAGGCCCGCCCGTGGGGCAGGTTTCCGCCTCGGCCTCGTTCCCTTGCTTGGTGACTGGGAAGCTCTGCTTCTGCCCCGTGGGCCCCTGTCTGCTGTCCTCTGTGAGCCGGGGGTGGTAGCACCCATGAGCAAGAGCGCAGCTGCCTGCGGGGACACAGCACATTGGCTCCCAGGCCTGCACACGCGCCCGCGGCGGGGCGCCTGCAGTGGGAATGCTCAGTGATGTTCGGCAAGCAGGAGAGTGGCTTTGGTATCGTTTTCCATTCTCTGCTCCAGAGCGTCAAAGGCTGTATGTGAGCTTTAATTTTGGTTGTAGCTTTGTAGCTTAGAAAACAAGATACAAGTGGTTATTTAACTTTTTAAGTAAAAGTGGATATTTTGGAAATGGAATATTCAATTTTCAGGTATTTGGGGATTTTCTAGTAATCCTTTTGTTAATTATTGAAATAGTAATATAAATTGATTTCTAGCTCATGTGCTCTGTGCTTACAGAACGTAGTCTGAATTATTTCAGTTCCTGGAAACTGAGAGCCGTGTGAACGATGGTGTCGTTGGCTGCCTGGGCCCATGTACCCGCCACTCGGGCTGCGTCCACACGGTCTGTGTTCCTCCTGACTGTGGACGTGCCTCCCTCTCCCCGCCACGAGAGGCGTGCTGACGCTGTCCACTGGGATCTCCCATTTGTCTCTCTGCCTTTACGGTTGCGCCGATGTGGGCTTTTCACGTTCTTAAGACAGACCCCAGGGTGCTCGCCCCTTCAGGGCGCTCTGTGCACACCCCCATGGTGAAGTGGCGTGCGCCCTGGGATCAGGGCGTGTCCTGCTCTCACACCTGTCCCCGTGCCCCTGTCCTGTGCTCGTGTTGGTGCAGCTCTGCCAGCTTCTCTGTCGCTGCCCTTCGCCTCCAGCTGCTGTGACAGCTTTACTCTGTTCCACAAAACAGTCTTTTACTTGCGTTAACTTACGCTCGATGCGGCGGTCGGTAGATCCACTGAGGTCAGAAACCAGAACCGCTCCCGCGCCCGCCGGGCAGCCGTGTGAAGGCCCAGCCCGCCTGCTGGAGCAGGTCCTTCTGTGGCCGAGAGACTGGCAGTAGCAAGGGCCGCGTCCACAGGAGGGCGTGTCCCCTGGGCCGCGCTGTGGTTGGAGCTGAAAGCAGCCTGGCGGGTCGTCCAGGCGACCGTCCTGACAGGCAGTCCTGACACTTCCTGTTCCTGGCCTCAGGACGAGCTCCTCCATGAGTTGTGCGCTTTTCTGCATGCACTTTTTTTAAAAAAGCAGGCTTCCGTTACCCCTCCCGTCCTCGATTTCTAAAGAGGCTCATTGAGGTCCACTGTAGCTCTGGTAGGGTGATATCTGACCAGCCCAGGAAGCCCCAAAAATAGACGTCAAATACAGAGTGGCCAGGAGTCTTTGTCACTGCACACTGTGTTGTTTGTTTTTTTGATTTCGTGAAACCCAGTTCACATCGAAAGTGGTCTGTATTTGATCTTTACAGTTTTAGCGATGCATTCTACCATCTCTGTTATCCAGGAGCAAGCTCAGTGGTCACTTGAGGAAGAATTACATACACTTTTTTGTTTGCACTACAAGTGACCTTCGGTTGGCCTCACGTGGTTCTGTCCCAGATCCTATGCCCCTGAGCTGCAGGAAGGGCGGGCGGAGATGGAGAAGGTCAAGGGGAGGCGGATGGGAGTGTGCTGAGGCTCGTCACACCTCAGCACGTCCCACCGAAGCCAGTTCTTCTCAAGAATTCCAAACAACAGACCTTGCATTGTGCCGCCGCAGCTCAGAGACTCCTGTCTGTGGAAGTCAGCGCCCTGCGCACGGGCGGGGGGCGTATCCCTCGGGCCTGCGGGGGGACCCTGGGCAGGACCAGGAGGGTGGCTGAGGGGTCAGGGTTTCCTCAGTGCAGCCGGACCCCCAGTGCAGTGAAGGTCGGCGCCTTTTCTAAAGTGATCCGATTTTGTCTTCTCTTCAGGGGGAGTCAGGCATTAAGTGATGGCGTGGTGTTTCCCAGATTTCTTTCATCTTTCTGCTGTCATAGTTTTTCTAATCACTTAAATTGATATGATTTTCATCTGTTCTTATACATGAAGACTTAATCACTTTAAAATGTACGTTAGACGGCAGCCTGAACAGTGTGATAGCAGCGGAAGCTGCCACCCTCTCCTCACAAATCGGGGCTTCCACATTCTCTGGGATAATCAACTTTTTAATTCTTTATAACGTATTATTTAATGGCATTTAACCATCTTCCATAGCTCTTTCCTCTTACCCACTTACCAGAATAAAAATGGGGAAGTTTGACTCTTATCTAAACTCCAAATCCTTTTCTTTCTGATGGTAACCAGTGCAGTATGATTTAAACTACACGGACCTGCCTCCTTGATTCCGTCCAGCGTCTCACTTCACGCTCAGGCGGCGGCTACCTGCGCAGCGCAGACGCCGCCTCCGCGGCCTCCTGCATCTGGCCATCCCCGATGATCTAGCGGTGTGTTCAGATGTCCTGGTGTGAAAGACTTTCTCCATCACTAATCGAAAACCTTAGTATTCTGACACTCAGGCCGTGGAGGGAGTAGTCTCTCCTTGACTCTTGGGCCCTCTGTCCCTATTTTTAACCCCGGGACTTTCACCGCTTTGTTACCTGGACGTGCTGACACAGGTTGTGACATTTTGAATAATAAGTCGTTTTGTGAAAAGGTCCAAAAATCCCAGAAAATCCTGACAGTTTCTCATTGGTTCCCCCTTATAATAAACCAATTATTACTTCAACCTAAAAAGGCATGAAATTTCTTGTGACAGATTGCCTTGGTAAATCCATGCTGACTCACTCCTATTAACTTGTACTTCGGATGTATCATTAAGCTCATCCATAAGTATCATCTCAGACTCATTTCCTAATATAGATGTGAGACTCCCAGCCTCTCCCTTCTTTCCTTTCAGCCTTCAGACTGGATCCCTTGTTTTCCAGCCTCCTGACGTTCCCCCACTAACAAAGGACTTCCTACGGCAATTAACAATTCAGCACTGGGTTCTTTAACCTCAGGCACCATCTATGGGCTAATTCGCTACTTTTCTAACTGCTGCTGAGTGTCTTTGTTCCTTTGAAACTCCTGTCCGAGGCTTCCGGCGTCTGGAAGAGCCTGTGCCGAGTGTCAGGTGTGACCACAGCGAGGCCGACGGGCTTCTCTCCTGGCGTCTTTCTCCCCGTCACCCGCGGGAGCTCCTGGGCCGCAGCTCCCTTCTCCCCTGCGTCCCGTGCGGCCAGCGGGCGAGTCACCGTCTGCGCCTGTGTCCTTGTTGTGGGCGGTGTCTCTCAGCTCACACTGTTCACTGGCCAGTCCGGCAGGCCCTAGCCCTCATCACCTCTGTCTTCTGTTGGAGAATGTGCTGGAATAGGTTGTTTGCAGCCTAATCATACATTGCTGAGAAGTTTTAAATGTAACAACATGTTACATTTGCAAATAACATGTCCTACCTTTTCTTTGTTGTGTCTGGAAACGTCCTTTGTCTGCTGGATGCTGCAGAACAGGCTTAAAGGAGACTTCTGCCCCCTCTCTGGTCCAGCCTCTGCCCCTGCCAGCTCCGTCCCCTGCAGCAGGGCCACCCTCCTGGCACATGTGGTTTCCCGTTTCAGGGGTTAGCATGGGGTCTGGAGGAGCTCTGGTATTCCACACTGCCCCGATTGGCCTTCTGAATTACAAAGAGCGAAAGAGAGAGGGTAAGAATAGTGTCCGCTGCCAGGCCATTATAGCTTCATGACGAGTGTCTCTGGCTTTGGCGGGTGCTGTTCCCAGTGCTGCCCGTGGTCTGAGAACTTGGGTCTGGAAGAGGCGAGCTGCCCCAGGGGGGCAGGAGGGTGCATGGCTGTGCTGAGGCCCAGGGCAGGCCACACCTGCTTGTCTTTGAGAGACGTCCAGCCACGTGATCCTGCGCAGGCCACCAGAACGAGTGCACCCAGCACTGTGGGCTCACGAAAGGCTCCTCACAGAAGCCTTATGAGCAGCTTTGAGCCTTCTCACGGTCTGGAAACGGGCACCAGGAAGACACGTGGCGGGATGCGGTTTCAGAAGCACCAGGGTGAACGTTTTCAGAGCTGTGCTCCTGCTGCTAGCTCGGGGCCTGGCAGGCAGGCGGACCGATGGACGAGTCAGTGAAGGGGACAGGGTGTGCAGTGTCCTGACTCTGTGACTGTTGAGATGTGTGACCGGGAGCGAGTCACGCAGCCGTCCTGCATCTGCGTTCTCAGCTGCATGGCGGGTAGCTGTGTGCAGCCTTGCTTGCGAACACCAGGCTCCTGGGAGCGATGCACGGGAAGGAGCTGTGAGGTTACCCACGATGGGATTTTCCTTCAGAGAAAAGCCGCGTGCCTTTGTTGTAACAGCAGGAGAGCGGAAGGGGGGGCTCGGAGTGCTTTTGCGTCTCGTCAGTTGCACTAGGAGGAGCGGCCCTGCGCTGGGACGTGGGTGTGAGCGTGGGCACGCGTGCCCTGGCCGGCCGCCTGCGCAGGTGTGCAGAGTCCGAGCTCAGCGAGGCCAGTCTGGAACGCCTCACAGTGGGACTCAGCCCTGGTTTATTCCAAGTACTTCTAGACTTTGTTATCTGCTGCGTATTTTTAAAACTAACTTTTGAAAAAGAATATAATTCCGAAATGATGGCATTCCTACCATATGGTCCAATGTTCTGTGAAGCCGTACTGACATTCACACCATTTAAAGTCAGAGCTCCAGTAAAGCACAGCCGCTGTTAGTGACACCTGATGGCATCTCTGACGGCATGTGGCGCGTGTGGGCATCTAGTCCGTCCATCACCTTCGGGGTGTCTCGGGCCCCAAGAGCTCGCAGGCGCAGGCCGTGGTGGCCGGGCGTGGGGGAGTTCTAGAGGGCGCTTTCATCTCTGTCCGGAACCCTGTCCTCTCCTCTCAGGGGGCCTCTGCAGGGGCTGGGGCACGCCTGCATGACCTGCAGCCACAGGGAGGCTTTCTCTAGGCTCTCGCCCCGCTGCCCCGAGGTCACGCAGGCGCCGGCCGCACGCCTGCCAGAGTGGCGCTCTGGTCCCGCCTGACAACTGCATTCATCAAACTTTTCGGGGAAAAATGGATCCTGGAAAGTTCCAGTGGGGGCGGTATGATTGTATCAGGTGATTGATGTGGCTTTTATTTTTATACAGACCTCTTATCAGCCGTGCAATTCAATACAATGTGTGTATTAAAAGATTTACGCACCCTCGCAGACACATCGTGACCCAGCTAAACACGGTTTCCCGGGAGGGACCGAGGCGGCCATGGGCGAGGCCGCGGGTGGCGCTGCAGCTCAGCCGGCGCTGCCTTGAAGCCATTTTGTCAAGAACAGCATTACAAATTTTTTAAATTATGAGGAAAATTTGGGTGTACTGTGTAATTAGCTTTGAAGTTCAGTTCAGAAGATGTAAAAAAAAAATTATCCATTGATTTCTATTTTTAGTGAGCAAAATTGCCATTGAGCAAGTTGTCCTTGTTTTACTCTTTTGAAATAATTCAAAGCTTACAGAAAAGTTGCAGAAGTGGTACAGGAAGCTCCATCCATGTTTTCACCCGACTCCTGCACACGCAGACAGACTCTCGTAGAGTCGGAGTGCAGCGGCCACACCACAGGCGCTGCCCCAGCCGGCGCCTCCCTCGGTGTCGCGGGTTTCCTTCCCCAGAGTCCAGCCCGGGGCCCGGCGTGTCCTCCAGTGCCATGCCCGCCGTCTTCTCCAGCCCCTGCCAGGCTGCAGTCTGTCCTCGTCTTTCATGACCCTGAGATGCTTTGAGGACATGGATCGGTTGTTTTGCAGACTGTCACTTACGTTGCACTAGTCTAATGTTTGCTCGTGATGTCATTCACGGTTTCTTAACACATTGCATACCGCATAGAAATCTCTAAGACATACGCCAGGGACCGCACGTTTTTGGGCAAACTTGAAGACGAAGACTATTCGAATGACCAAAATACAATGTAACTGCAATGCTTTATGGGTTCGTGCAATTATATAGTTTTTCGTAGATTGACCTGCACGGTTTCCACCAATGAGATCGCTTCATTCGATATGGACAAGACAGTGTGTTGACATCTAAGATCCTTAACAGATGGTGTGCGAAACATGAGAATACTCATGAGCGGTCCTTAAGTTGTTAAGAACCCCCCAGGACAGCCATGCAGTGGCCCGGGGGCCTGTTTACAGGGGCGATGGGGCCTGGGTGCTGCAGCGAGGGGCCTGTCTCCCACGCAATCGCTGTGCATCTTGGGGAGGTGACTTCCTATGGCACGCACCTCCCGCAGCATCTCCCCAGACTGGATGTCGTCAGGGCGGTTGCCTGCACGAGACCTGCGGGGGCCTCTGGGTGACCGTCTCTTTCCTCGTCTTCATTGGCACCTTCTCTAAGAAAAAGCTTCCCCTTCTGTCCCAGTCATTCTCTGGGCTGTGAACATGCCCCCGTCCTTCTGGGAACCATGCTTTGCTTTCTGGTCCCACACAGGCTCCAGGACCCAAGCCCTGACACCAGCCTCTTCTTGTGGCAGTGCTGGTTCCTTTCCTGGAGCATGGAATTTAGGGGCCAAGACACACGCTCTGGGTGGGCTCCATGCCCCTTCCCACCAGGGAGCACACGTGTGCGTGGCAGCCCCGCGTCCGCACACACGCATGGTGTTTTGTCTGTCCACCCACCTGTCCGTACATTATCTTAGGCCTGAATGGAAGACCTCTAAGTACCGAAGCCTTAGAAGAAAACATAAACACATCTTTGTGACTTCCTATTAAGCAGTGGCTTTTCTGACATGACACCAAAAGCACAGACAATAAAGGAAAAAATAGATAAGTTGAACTACATAAAAATTAAGACTTTTATACATCCAAGGTAAGCATTAAGAAGATGAAAGGGAAACCTATAAAATGGAAAAATATACTATAAATCAATCTGATAAGGGAATTGTATCCAGAATATATAAAGAACCCTTGTAACTTAACACCTAGACAAATACCTAACTAAAAATGCGCAAAGGACCTGAATAGCCATTTCTCCAAGGACGACACCTAACTGTCCAGTGCACACAGGAAAAGAGGCTCGACATCATTCCTTGTCAGAGAAATGCACACCAGGACCACAGGGAAATGCCCAGTCGAGGTGGCTCCCTTGTCGGCAGCCCGGAGCAGAGCTGCTGACCGCATCGCAGACGGGTTTCTGTGTGAAAGTAGCTTCCCTTCTCTGGGGCAGTGGCTGGGCGTGCGCTACCTGGATGACATGTTGTGTGTATATTTAACTTTTAAAGAAACTGCCAAACTGTTTGCCAAAGTATCTGTAAATTTTATTTTTGTATTTATATGGACTTGCTTAGTAGGTATAGTTTCACTTTTGCAATACAAAAAAATCTGGAGATTGACTGTGTAACAGTGTCAATACATTTATACCAAACTGTTCACTTAAAAATGGTTAAGATGGTAAATTTTATGTTACGTGTATTTACCGCAGTTAAAATTTTAAATATTACAAATATATATAAAAACCAATTGCCCTTGTCTTTTCTATATTTTATGCACATGTCCTTATCAGAAAATATTAACTAGGTGTCTCCACTGGTGAGGGGTCATTAAGGAAGTGAGTTGATTGGGATGGGAAATGAAAATGGGGAAGTTAATACAGAAATTATACTAATTGGCTTGAGACTCTAAAATTAAATAGACCAAAAAGATGTTCTATGATACATGCTAATCAGTATCTGAAATATATAAATCGATGGCGTAAATTTACAGTTAATTTATGCAGAAAAAATATGAAGAAGCAAATATTTTAGCTTACAGACATGCTTACCCTTTCTTATTTTTTCCATTTTTTAAAATTTCCAAGTCAGATTAAAAACGCTTAAACACATTCTTCTAATAGATGAAATCCATCATAGTAAAGCAGTCACTTAAATCACCTAATAGCTTTCATTGCGGCAGAACACAGCGGAGGCCTGGCCTTGATCACACGGCGTTTCCGATGGCCGCGCCCGCCCCCGCAGGCCCGCCCCCGCAGGCCGCCCCGTCCGGGCCGTCGCCACTGGGAGCCACAGGCACCGCGGCCTGGTCGGCGGTGTCGCTCTCCGGTCGCTGGGAAAATGATCGTTTTAATGCACGCTGGAAATGGAAACTGACCAGAAGTGATTTCCTGTTTATACACCTTTGCACTTCCTGTAGATGAATTACGCACGTTGCATAGAATGTAAAATTTCATTTTCTTCTTATTGGGAGAGAACTCTTTTTGGGAACTGCCTCTCAGGGTTTCCTCTGCATCTGTTGTCTAGCTCACTAAGTTAGAATGAATTATGGCGCCAGTTTCTTTCCAGATGCTGGCCACGGACAGTCTTAGGAGTCAGGTTTATGTCAATTAATCTCTTTTAGTGATAAATGCCTTCGAGTGATTAAATAAGTTAATATTTGTAAAGTACTTACAATAGTGCCTGGCATATATTAAGTGCTCTGTAAGTATTTAATTAATAAAATATTGCACTGAAATTACTCCGTGTCTTCTGGGTTCTTATTAACTATGTCAGCAGGTGCTGCTTCTGAGTGACAAGAGCAGATGTCCCGAGCGGTACTGAACGCTGACTCAGGTGACCAGGACTGGTGGTGTGACTTGCACATTCACGTTTATCTGCCCTGTTCTTTCAATTAAAAACAAGACTTTCTAATAAATGGGCCCTTTGCTTTGAAAACATTGTTAGTGTAAAATGGCAGAGACCCGACAAAGCCTAGGTGGTTTTCTTGAAATCATAGGGTGCTGTTTGGTAGCTCTGTGGTTGATCTCACCTTAGGTTTATTTTTTTAAAGGTACGCATCACATGGCCTTTCCCACTTGCCAGAGAGTTAAGTATCATACTTTAACATATTTTCTTTATCTTGGTAACTCAGTATTTATTGACTCTGTTGACATTTTTATAGAGCATTTAGTCGACACCAAACCTGTGGCTTCTCGGTGTTTTGCAGATAGTCCCTCAGCAGGATCAGGCTTTGTTAGACGAACCGTGATGGGTAGACAGCCGGCCTCCGCGCGTAGGCAGCGACCAGACAGAAGAGGCGCTGGGCGCAGGCCGGCCCGTGCAAAAGCACGGGGGCTGTGGCGTAACAACTCGTGAGCGCTCTCACTAGTAAAGCGAGTGTTGGAGATGGTGTTTGCCGCAGGGATGGAATGGTTGCGCTGACTTGTGCAGCCCAAGTACAAATGAAGATGATTAATCTCAAGTGCAAAAGGCAAGCAAAGAGTACTTGACTCTATAAGAGCTGAGTAACAGGAGAGGTGTGAAGAGGGACAGCCTAGCACTGAGCAGGCAGGGAGGCCGCCGGGGCAGCAGAGGGGCTGTCGGGACGGAGCTGCAGACTTAGACAGCAGAAAACGCGCACAGACTGCCGCAGAGCGAGAGGGACACGGAGCAGAGGCGGCCCTTGAGCGGCGACTGAGCAGGCTTCCGCGCTCTCTCCCTTCACTCTCCTGCCGGTCGGGGCCCGACCTGGCCCGCGTTTCTGGACTCTCCCCCACGGGTCACGAAGAGAAGTTTTGGTGATGCGTGCTTTCAGATTATGAATTTCTTGCCAAAGGATTAATTGTGCTTTTAGATATAACTCTGGTACAGTACTTTCTGTATTTTTTCATTTCAATTTTTCCATCTAAGAAACTGTGTTAGACATTGTTGTATTTCATGTTCACTTTGAACATACCAAATTTAAATTTTTTTGACATTTGAAGTCCATATTTTTATTATTTATGATGATCAATTTGTATGTTCATCTTCTAGGCCAGGGGTGTCCAACCTTTTGGCGTCTCTGGGCCCCACTGGAAGAAGAAGAGTTGTTTTGGGCCTTACATTAAATACACAAACACTAACGCAAATTGATGAGCAAGAAAAAGGTCTTGCGGTCACATTCATAGCCATCCTGGGCCACCTGCGGGCCACGGGGAACACCCTTGTTAGGCATTAAGGTGTCAGGATACTCACCTATTACATTAATATGCACAATCATTTTCACTCACCATCTAAGAAACAGTAGTTGATTGTCAATGCAGATCCAATTGAATGTGCTTGGCCTAAAGGTCCCGACGGGGACCTGCGCCTTCGTACCTGGCTTCCCTGGTGTGAGTTCACGCGCCGGTCAGTCGGTGCCCCTCGGAGAGAGCCCGGAGCTGCTGCTCCGCGGAGGACAAGACTGTCCTCCCTGCCCTCGGTGCTGTCTCCCGAGCGCCCAGGTCCTGGCAGGTTTCCTCAGGTGTGCGGCTCTCTCCTGTGGGCAGGCCAGCCACACACAGGGCCCTTGTCTCTGACATGAGCCCTGTGGGAAACCCCAGACCACAGGGTTCTAGAAAATACGGCGACCCAGTTACCGGACTTGAGCCTGTGGAGTCAGACCCACAGGCACCACCTGGGTCCGGAAGCACCGGCCTCGCATCTTCCTTTAATAGTGCCAGACCGTTCAGGGACGCGCTTCCTCTGCGTCGGGGGACGCCTTCTGGAGCCCAGCGTGGAGAAGCTAAAGCGGCAACTCTGACTTCTTCAGTGGCTAGGAGTCCAGTGAGAGAGAACAGTCCAGGCAGCCCACCCACGAAGAGGCCCCCGGAAGGAGGGAGGCAGTGAGTCCGAGGAGCGGCAGAAAGCGGTTCGCTGTGATGACCCTCCTCGTTCACTCGACCTTCATAGGCGCCTCGCATGATAGTGTTTTACTCTAGAACAGAGGAAACATCTAGAAAGTATCATTGAATTAGTTCTTTTCTTCGAAATAATGAGCCATATAATACGTGATAATAACGATTTCATACGAGCAGGCGCTATTTCCCAGGTTACTGGCCTGTTTTTGAGAGTGTCGTCTCATTGCATTTGCAGAGCACGCCTGGGCTGCTTCTGTCCCCTGCGTCGGAGTGAGGGGCAGGGCGTGGAGGGTGGGTGGTCACGGCCCGGGAGTCTGAGCCAGGCCCAGGGCCAGTGGGCCGCCCCACGCCGCTCTCCAGTGCTGGGCGCTGAACCGCTCTGCACGGGACCCTCGGCGCAAACGTCAGGGTTTGGTCACAGAAGTCTAGCATTTGGAATGCTCTAGAAAAAGGAATCGATCCTGGAGACTGGACCTTTCCTGACTGCGGGAGCGAAACCCTTAGAGTGGTCCGTAACGGCAGGAATTCTGTCATGCGCGTGAAAATCCACTTCAAACCAGGAGTTTAAACTCACTGCCGCATTTTATAGACATCACATGTTGGGGTTTTTTGGCAGAATACTACTTTTTGGTCTACTAGGCAGATGGTTGCCTGAATTGAAGGCCGACGTGTGAATATTAGGCTTACAAACTTGAGACTGTGACTGGGTTTGAGTTGCAGGCATCTCCCTGCTCTTACGCACGGACGCAGGAGAAGGCGGCATGTTTAGTTAAGATCCTGGGCGCTGGACGTGGGAGCTGCTGCTCCGACGCCCACAGCACCCAAGGCTCCGTGCCGCGTGCCCGTCGGGCTCCCTCCCTGCAGGCGCGTCCCGCGTGGCCGTCGCAGTCGATCCCCGCCCCCCTCCGCGTGCCTGTGAATGGGCCACACGGAATTCAGGGTGTGCCCTTCCTCCTCTGGCTCCTCAGAGCCCTGGACCTTAGAATGCATCCCTTACTGCATCCACGCAGCAACGCAGTTTCGGACCTGCCTATTCGCAGACACGCGATCCCATGCCGAGCGTGACGCTTGGGCACTAAGTTGCGTCTGTGAAGACTGTGTATTTTGCACCGTGGTACTAATCTCACTAATTTTTATCACATGCTCGTTAAAAGTCTAAAACTTAGATTTTCTGTAATATCTACCTTTGGGTAGATTTCCAGGTAGTATTTATTATAGCGATTTTTTTTCACCTATTTCTTGACTCTGACTGTGATATTAACCTTTTATAATTAAGACGCTCTGTCTCCTTGACACATAGTATGCCCTTTTAGTTCTTCTTAATTTTCTTTTAACCTCTGATCATTTTTTAAAAATTTCATCCATTTACTCATGTACCACTTCGTTGGTGCCTTTCAAATGCTAAATGCTGTCTCATTTATCCTTCGTAACCATGCTGAATTTTTCTGTCCTTTTTAATATTTAGGTTTTATTGGATGAATGTAGATTGCACCTTCTCTAACTGTGTCTTAAATAATTGCCACTTAAGGGAATTAAGAACTACAAGGGAAGGAAAATGCTGACCCATAGACTAAGCAGAGGGGGAAAACGTGCCCACTGGGTCCAATTTCCTAAGAAGGACCATCAGGATAGTGGCGAGGGCCTGAAATTATGGTCGGAACGACCTCTAGCAAATGATCGGTTCACAAAGGAACTCGCCTGTGTTTGCACCAAGCAAACTAGGGCCAGGGAGCCGTCACCCTACTGAAGAAGGACAGACGGCTCCCTGTCCTTGGCAGGGTTATAGCAGCCGAGGGGAGAAGGCAGGCATTCAGACCAGGGAGGCAGAGGCAACTCTGCAGATGAGACGTGCTCCGAGGCTTTGTGCAGGCGCGCGCAGGGAGAGCACCATAGTGAGTTCTGAACACGCGCTTCGGTCACGTCACCCAGCCGTTGCGTGGAACGCGGGCTCCGTGGCTTGTCAGGTGCAGGCGTTCACCTGGGCCGGCGGGCCTGAGCGTGCCCAGGCCGCCCCACTCTGCGCTTCCGTGGCAGCATCTTTCACTCTGTGGTCTGGACTCTTGGGAGTGAGGATATTGAAAAATTAGAATTGAAATACAAGGACATTGATCTTTTGTTATTTCAGTTAGATCCTTCTATATCGATAGCTAATCACTATGATATTTTCTACTCGTAAACCACAAGTATAAGATAACAAGTAGATTTTTTATATACAGGGTCCAGCACAAATAATGCCCCTTTTTACAAAATTTTTTATTACAAAATCATAAGCATGTGATTCTGTGACATAAAAACATCACATTCAAGCACAGCATATGACATTGTAGGTGAAATGTTCAAATTAAAACTATAAATGATTACACCCTGTCATTACCCCACCAACCACGCTCATGCAGGCCTCACTTCTGCTGGTCACTGGGTAACGGTGTGCAATGGCCAGTAATAACCTGATGTCAGCAGAGCGACTCAGGACTGTTGTAAACAGTGAATTCTGTTTCCAAGTCTTTTATTAGTCGTAAACACTTAATAATTGCAGTGTGAAGGAAAAAGACAAAGGAGTAGATGTCAATTAATTACTAAAAGGCATTAAATCTTTGTTCTGAAAACATTCACATGAATTTTACTTTTATTTTAAATTCTTACATAGCCGGTGACAATGCAGACAAATGCCATGACATTGTATGAACTTGAGGGCTACATAAGACATGGAACAAAACCAGAGGGAGAGAGAAATAAACAGAGTTTTACAATCAATAATGAGAAAATATTTGCAACACGTGAGGCAGAGGTGGGATTGATGCAACCTGGTATTCACACAGAAGATCACTATTCCTGACTCACAGAAGCCTCTCTCACGTTGATTTCTTAAAGCAGGCATTCTGGACTGGGCGTTCCAGACACAGAGTGTCAGTGAGCACAGGCAGAGGTGTCTGACCTCGCCGCTATCAGGGCATCAGAGCCAGGAGGTGCCGACTTCCGCCTGCTGGCCGGAGCCCAGAGGGCTCAGAGTGGCCGGTGATGCCTCATGGGAGTCTCACACATTCCTGGCAGGAGAGCGTTGCTGACACTGTTGCAGAGTAAGCTTAGACATACTTGCAAATTTTACATCTCAGGTACCGTTTGACTCAGCAGTTCCATTAGACGGAGTAAGTGTCCTAGTGTGGAAGGATACTTTGTTGTGAGTGGTGGTGATGGCCAAGAGCTGGAAACCACGGACATGGCCGTCCGGAGGGCACCGTGCCCAGCAGGGGCAGAGGCGCAGCTGTAAAAGTGAGCTGCGCGCGTGCGTGGTCACCGGTTGGTGGCTCACTCTTTAGTGGGGCGGGGCAGTGACACCCCGCACGTGTGTCCAAGCCGCCGGAGGCGCCGCAGGTCCCACACTGCCTGTCCCCGTCGGCCCTCTCAGGGGCCGTCCGGGTGGAGAGTGGACACTGGGCTCTTCTTCGTGGAGCTCATGTTCCAGCGGCTTTTCTCTGGCACAAATGCATGTCTCCTCTGCAGTGTGAGCTTCTGAAACGGTGTGAAATGATACGTTGGGAATATCTCTTTTTAGTTTTTCGTATATGTACTTGTTTAGAAAAAATGATGAACCTAAAGATAAAAGCTTTTCTATATTTTTTATGGTATGTTGTTTTCTGTATTCAAAAGAGAAGGCAGGAAATGCAACTAAACTATCGCAAACACTTGAAGAGCCAGAACTCAGGAAGCAGGCCCCTCTCTTCCAGGCATAGCGCTGCCCGGCGTGTCCCGGGGGAAACAGGTGTCTCGTGCAGAGGAAAATGAGCCTGGGTCCTGACCCTGAACCGCCCCTTCCCCTCCGCGTGGTCCCGGGACCGCAGCCTCAGGTTTTGCGTGGAGGAAATGGGGGAGACCTCTCCGGTCACAAAGGTCAGGAGAACACGCTCGTCCCCTCGCGTGAAGTCCCTGTCACAGTGCCTCTCAGACAGGACTTGCCAGTGCAGCCCCTCCTTTCTCCCGAGATGCCCACCAGGACAGGAACGCGTAAGGTCGCTGGTCAGCTGTGAGGACAGAGCTGTGGGCGGATCCATGTGCCCCTGCCCTGCGAGGCTGTGCCAAGCGAGGCCAGCAGTGGCCAGTGATCCCAAAGCAAACCCAGAGGAACAGACTGGGGGTGGGGAGACAGTGGAGGTGAGGGACTGGAGACCAGCGGGCTAGGTGGAACCACCTGCCTGGCTTGAAGGGGACTCAGCAGGGCGCAGGGAGGGACTTGCCAAGGGGCTGGGGCAGAGGTCAGTCCTCTGGCAGGAGGGGCCGGGTCATGCATGGGCAGACTCCTGGCCAGGGCGGGGAGGAGAGGCTGCAGGTTAGGTGGGAGAGGCTGGGGGGAGCCAGACCAGAAAGCTGCAGGGAGGATTTTCAACTAAGCGAACAGGAAACACGGGAAATCACCGCAGGTGACCTGGCGAGATGTCCTTCGCTCGGGCTCTGAGCCTGTGGGATGCTGGATGCTGCATCCTGCCCTGCCGCCCACCTCCATCAGGAAGTGGCCAGTCCTGCTCTGTGCCAGAGAGCAGAGCAGGTGTCTCCCAGGTGTCTGCTGTGAGGCTGTGCTCCCTCGTGCTGGAGGTCCTGACCCTGAGGTAGGGTGTGTGTGGAGGGGGGGTTCCTGTTCTGAGAGAACTGCCTGCATTTCCCTTTTTTTTCACGTGTTTCTTAATTGGGTTACTTGAACCATGTATTTTCCTTTCTTTTTGCTTTTCTTTTCCCTCCCTCCCCCCACTTTTCTCTCATCTTTCTCTGTCTTTCTTTGAAAACATTTGCACAGACTCCCTCTCAGCTCAGGGCATGGCGAGGGAAGGCTCCAGGGGGCCCTGCCTGGCCTGTGCAGGATGTGGGGGAGGCCAGGGCTGGCGACACTCTGGGCACCCCCTCACTCTTCCTCTCTTGAAACTGACTCGAGGCTCTCGATTGGATGCCTCTCCTTCCTGTGACTAGTCCCCAAGTCTTGGCTCAGTGATTTTGGGGTGCCCTGCATAATGACAGACCACTTCTGCCATCCCCGAGTACTTGCTCACGTGACTCCTGCATTCCTGAATTTCATCGGGCATTTTTCGGGGGGCGTCTTCAGTCTCCGCAGCTCGTGCATTCAGCGCCCCACGGTGCTCCCTCTGCCTGACTGGCGTGGGTCCGTCACCGGCATGCTTCCCAGAGCCGTCCGGGTCCCGGTGCGGCCGGCTCCCTAGCACGGCATCTGTCCTGTGGAGACCAGCAGTCATGCCTCCGGAGCGCACAGCAGGCTTTCTCACTAAGGACCCACTGACTGAGAGGGTGGCCTGGGGTCCCAGGCGAGCAGGGAAACACCAAAACAAACACACACGCACTCAACGCGTGTAATGCGTTGGTAAGCAAATGTTTGTCTCCAAGAAAATGGGGTTCTAATGAATCAGAATAAATCAGAACTGCTCAGAGTACTGTTAAAGAGGTTAAGTATGTAAATTATTCCTTCTTTAAGTAGTAAATGAAGTCGCTGGGGTTTTTTTTCCCTTCATTTATTTCCTATTACATGAAGCCAGTGTTTGATGATAGCAACGTGGAACTCCGTCAGAGATGCGTCTAGAAGAGAAAACACACGGCCTTGAGCGGAGCTCGGCTAAGTAAAACCACACTTCCCCCGAGAACGGCTGTTGGTATTCACTGATCCGTACTTGGCTCCTCCGTGTAGAAGGTTGGCGGGGCGTCCTAGGGCTTGGGGGACTTCCTCCTCACACAGAAAGCTCTGCGTACTGCCCACGACTCCTGCAGGGGCAGGGCAGTGCTCGCGTGAAGCCTCAGCCTGAAAACGCGCCCCCACAGCCGGGCCGGGCAGCCTGCGGGGCTGCTGAGCACCCGGGTCACAAGCGGTGGCGAGCGGAAACTTCAGGCAGGAGGAGGTCGCAGCTTCCACGTGGACCGCGTGCCTTCGCACACGCTGCCCACACGGTGGCAGGCGGCTGTTCGGGGCCGTGCTCGTGTCTGTGGCCACGGGGACGCTGGTGCCAGAGAGGAATGAGAACCCTCACGCCTGTCTTGAGGATCCGTTCTTAATCTTGGGTGTTCTGGCAAGGTTTATGTTCTGTTTGTTTTTTATCCCAGCTGAAGTTTTGGTGACAAACTAGGGGAAAGGCCTGGCAATGCAGCCACCTGGAGCTGGGGTCACATGTGAGCTGCTGTCCCGACAGCCGCCATGCCTGTCCTTACAACGGGGACAAGACTTTCTGGTTGGCTTGTAAAAATCTTTTAAACCCGAAGTTAAAAAAAAATTGCCACTTCAACACCTGCTTTTTAAAAGGCACGTGGTGGCCAAATCTGGAGGGCCTTCTGGGGGCCCCGGGGCCGGCCGTGCTGCCACTGCGCGGCCTCCACGCGGAAGCCCGCAGGCCGGCGGTGTGGTGCCAGGGCTCACCGACGCACTGGGTGACACAGTGTATTCTTCCACCACCTTCTGAGGTACGGCCTCGTTTTGGAGAATCAGCGACGGTTAGATCCCGCTGGAAGAACTGTTAAGAACCGTTTTAGAGGGTTTCCGGGTTCCTCCCCCGAAGCAGGCACTGTGAAAATCATTCGTTCTAACAGCTAATATTTATTGCAAAAAATGAATTTACTAGCATTATTTCCCCCAAAACAACCATCGTAAATGTTGACCACCTAAAGACGTACAACTAGTGTATCATTGTTTTCCTAAGAATTCTGGTTTTTCTTGTACTGACTTATCTAGAGCTTACACGCAGAGATGTCATTGAACAAACAAGTGGGACGTCATTGTCCCCCAAAGCGGACTCTTAGACTTCGTGCTGCCAGAGCTGCCAGCGTGTGGGGTGCTCTCACAGCTCCCGCTACGTGTGGGGAGCGCTCTTTCGCATCCGGAGGTGGGTGGCTGGTCTGCGTCGCTGCCCTGTTGAAGTTCCACTGTGTCTGTGAGGGGAGCGGGGCCAGGGACACACGGGCTGTCTGTCCCTTATAGAGGTGCAGACACGGACACACAGACAAGCGAGGTCACAAATGCAGTTACGCTTTGCTACTTAAAGTCCCAAATTCAAAGTGTCGAGAGACAGTTTAGGTTGAATCGACCTCATGGGTTGGTGACACAGGACTGAACCGTGAAACTGAGCCACAGTGGTAAAAAGTCGGTCTTGGAATAACCAGAGTGTGCACCACAAGGGAATGAGAATGAAGAGCTTCGTGTGTGGGCTGGAATTTTCCAGCCTGAAGTGCAATTCTCTCGCTGCAGTGAGTGACGCCAGGACAGTGTCCCACTGCACGTGGCCCTGCAGTGGCAGGGATTGGGTGGAAGGGTCCTTGAAGGACTCCGAGGGGAGTCCCCCTCACACAGTGACTCTGGGGCTCTGCTGAGCACCTTCCCCTCGCGTGCAAACCTGTGCAAGACTGGGCTGCCCAAAGCCTGCAGCTCACCCGGATGGAGGGGCCCTGCTGGCAGGAGTGGGCGGCTTGCCCACCGCCCCACGCTCACCTGGTGAGCAGGGCCTGCGAGCTGGGGGCCGTGTCAGTGCTTCGACTCCAGTACTGCTCACTCTCTGACGCCCGCACCGGAGGCAGCCGCTCGGACCGGGGCTGGCTGGCTTTGTGCTCTTTTCGTAGGGAGCATGGTCTGCTGCTGATTTCTTTGATTTAAAAAGTGTGCTAATCTGCATTGATTTCTAAATTTGTTATGGATTCCTCA
The DNA here is from genome assembly GCA_004026765.1 of Micronycteris hirsuta. Lineage (NCBI taxonomy): Eukaryota > Metazoa > Chordata > Mammalia > Chiroptera > Phyllostomidae > Micronycteris > Micronycteris hirsuta. The sequence continues at coordinate 67,910 of PVJI01001467.1, forward strand.
GCTGAGAAGCACAGTCCGTCACTGCCTGCCCTGCTGCCTGGCGGCGACGGATGGAGCGTCCACACATGCAGTGCCCGCAAAGGTTAATATTTATTGATTTTCATGGTGCTGCAGCCCATGTAGTTTTGCCACCAAAGATGCACGGCCAGCAGCCCTGGAATCGTCTGCTGCAGAATGCGCGCTAGGTTTTGTTGTGACCTAGGCTGGGACTCAAGATTTAAAAATGACGGGAATTTAACAAAGCGTCTGGACATGCTGCCTCTCTGAACCTGTGACTTGAATTTAGTGCTCTCACATGAAACACAAGAGCCCTTAAAAACTACAAATGAACCCTTGCTTTGCAAACAGCAGTCACATTTAGCCTTTTCTTCCACTTAACTATATGCTATTGATCTAAGAAGATTCCCCAGCAAGTGAGAGCTGAAATCACGAGTGACAAAGGGCACGCTGCTCTAACAAAAGAGGGTGTAATTAGCAGAGGGGAAGCCTGTGCTGTCTGGCAGAGGCGCTTCGGAGAGACAGTGGGCACGCTGCACCAGCCTTCCCACGCACCCAGGACCGCCCCCGCGCCAACCGTACTCTTGCGGGCGCGCGCTGTGTGGAGCACTGGGAGAGCACTGGTTCTCCTTTGTCACTCTCCGCTCTCCCCTGATGCACCTAGTGGACCGCCAGCAGCACTGCCCTCCCTGCTCACCCTGCGCGTTGCCGAGGCGACCGCGCTTGGCCCGTACCAGGTGGACTCAGGGTCCAGCGACAGAGTGCACTGCGAGCGCTTCCCTCCCATCAAGGCCCTGGGCTCTGAGTGCCCATCAGAACCGACAGTCTACCCCCCCCCCCCAGATTTGAGACTCTTAAAAAAGCCTGGAGTTTATTTCCGCAGAAGATTTAGTGGAAACCCTAACCCTGAAGAAATGGATGCACCTGACCAGCAGTGTGGACGGCGGGGTGTCGCGGAACCGGTTTGGGAGCCCCCAGCCCTGTGCCCTGTGCTGCCTGCGCTTTCTCCGATCACAGACCCTCTCCTGTCGGTGGTGCGTTTGGAGCAGCGCAGGGCGCAGGGGCGCCCCCTGCAGGGCGCGGGGCGTGCTGGGCGCCGCGCTCAACTGCACGCTGTCTGAACACAAGGCAGCTCAGCTCGGAGTCTCACGTCGGAAGATGAAGCAGACTTGGGAGAGACCCCTGAATCGGTTCTCAACGCTGTTTGCCATGTGAAATGTTCTCCAGAAAGGCTTGCTTTCCCCTTCTTGTACCGGTCTTATGTGTAATACTGCTAAAATTTTTCTTCGTCAACACCAGTGTCAGACAAGTAATTCTTTGTGTAGTTTTAATTTCTTGACTCTGATGCTTCTGTCATTAGTCTAACTTCCTCCGTCCCTCTCCCCCGTTCAGCGTTGGTGCAGGGCCGGTCTCCCGCTGGCAGCATAGTGGTCATCGAAGCGCGTCTCTTACGTACACAGCGCCGCTCCCTGCACTGCCGTTGGTCACCACACAGCAGCCGTCTGTGCAGCCTCCCGCCCCACGCTGCCTCTCTGGCTCCTTTGCTCCCCGAGCACCCCGTTTCCCCCCAACGTCTAGCACTGCTGCCAGAGGCCAGACCCGGCGCCCACAGCACCCTCCCCTCCCAGCACGTCAGCGCTCCCGGGTCAGCTGACACGGGGCGGGGCGCTGAGACTGTTACTAATGTATCACCCAGTGCGCTTTCCGGGATCAGGCAACAGAAACAGCGAGACACATAGGCCAGAGCACGCCATAGAACCAGCTGAACCGGAAGAGGAAAAAGAACCATTTCAAACCGTGTATTCCAAGTGAGAGGACCGTTTTCTGTAGCAGATTCACATCGGAACCAGGGAGACTGTGACTCTAACAACTGTGGCATTTGCTTTCTGCCCCACCCCCAGGAAAGAATAAATCCTTTGAGTCATTCTTCTCTGTCAAACATGTTTTCTTTGGGTTTTAGTTTCAGATTCTCCCTTTTAAAAGATGTACTTTATTTTGTGAGTTTTCAAAAAAATGTGAACCATCAGACAGAAATATATTAACCCCATTTTGAATTTTTTTACTTGCTTTGTGCCTATTTTAGTTCTAAGTAGAACATAGAGTCCAACAACAAATGCACATTTTATATAACAATTCACATAGTTCTCTTTTTTCTCAGGTTGAAACTAAAAGTTAAACATGATTTTCGTGATTTGGTTTGCATTAGACATGCATTAAAAATTCAATACATGAAACTAAGTATAAATGTGGCAGATAAAAATACTTCTAAATTAAAAATAACCATAACAACAAAACATCCTGGGAAATAATGATTAAAATAATCTGATGTTTTAAGCTTTGTCTTGAACAACTAATCTATGTTGCTATCTTTGAAAGAGTAAGACTCTTAAAGTACATATTAATTTTCTGTAGGTGTGCTTAATCATATGAAGTGATAGACTTTGGATTAATACTGTTATAGTTCTTAGAAACTTTTTTTCCCATTTCAGACCTGATTTTGTTTTAGTACCTGAATGGAGGGTGAGCAGCCTGAAGGTTTCCCTGGTTACCTAGACCAGCAGAAAAGCAGGTCTTCATTGGCCACCTGACAGTGACTTCCTGGCCCCCCCTGTTGTCCCAAACTGGGCGTCTCCGAAAGGTGCAGGTCGGCACCTTATGTTTCTCTCCTGTGCTTGTGTGATCTTGAAGAAGGGGGCAGGTGGTTCTGGGGGTCTTTCAGACAAGTCTCTCTCTCTCTCTCTAGCTTTCCTTGTCTCTTCTAGTGAATTGTATCATCTAATATTAGCCGAAATTATTCCTGGTTCCTTGTGACCTGGGAGAATTAGAAACATTGTTCAGTAAGAGGACGGGAGTTTGTGGTGTTTTCCACGCCAGCTGTTCCCCAGTTGCAGCTCGTTTGGGACTTGCAGTGTGCTGCTTCGGTGCGTGCGGCCCTCAGCAGAGCCCGCGGAGGACTGCAGGGGGGTGCGGTGTGAAGGGGCATCACCTGAGTTCAGTAATAAATCTGGGACGTGTCTGAGCCTGGAGTCCTGGGCGCTGCGCACAGGCTGCGCGGCAGGGCACATGCGCAATTGCCCAGGGTTGCCCTGTCTCAGTGCTGCCGTCCTGGCTCGGCCAGGACAGGGCACGCAGGGCATGCTGAAGGACGCCCTGTGCAGACACACAGGTGGGCGGCCGCGCTTGCAGCAGCTGGTCCCAAGTTCACTGAGAAGGCCGCGTCTCAGGGTAGGGCCCTGGCCCGCCCTGTGCCTCCCACTCTCACCTGCCTCCACCTTCGCAGCTGCCAGTTCTCCCAGTGACCTCCCACGCTGCCCCTGCGCTGTCTCTCCACACCAGGACGCAGACACACGTTGTGAACCCACCCCCGCACGATGGAGGGGCGGGGGGGGGCGTCATTCAGTGTGGGGCTGAGAGTGGAGTGAACCCAGGCCACCTCCGTCCCTGCGGGCAGGGTGCCAGGGGCCCCGTAACTGTGTTACCGATCGCCTGCTGTAAAGAAGTCGTCCTTTTCTGTCTCACAGAAAGTGGTGCCTTCCTGCCACCTCTGCTCGCTCCTGACATCGCTTTAGCCATTTAGAAGAGCAAATCCACTGCGTCATCCTTTGTCCACTAATTTTCTCTGATGGGAGCCTCCCTCATTGGTGCCTTTCCCGTTTCACGTGCCACGGGAACGTCCTGCCTTCCTGTCATTTGTCAGGACTGCTGCCCACTAATACAGAGTGTCCGCTGCCTCTGCCCTGCTCTCGGCCGTCGCCACTCGGCCTGGGCCGCTTCTGTGGGGCGACAGCATGGTCCGCGCTGCCGGCTTCCAGCTGCCGCTGCCCTCGACTCCCCTTCCTCTCTCCAGGCCGCGCCCTCGGGCGCCACTGCGGAGCGTTCTGCTCTGCTGGCACTGGCGGGCTGCTTCCGAAGGCCCGTGCGCGCATCTCGCGTTCTCAGTGGGACCAGATGAGCCCATCGCTTGAGTGGCGTTCCATGTTGTTTCATCTGGGTCTTTGAAAATTACATTTACCCCATCCATTTGTTACTAATCTTAAGGAAAGATGAAGTTCACCTCCAAGGAGGGAAGGAAGGCAGCATGTTCAGAGAGCTGTTGGTGGGGAGTGTGAAGGTAAACACGTGGGCACCGGCGTTCCCTCGGTGTCTCCACCGTGTCTGAGCTGCGTAGCCATGCAGGGAGCTTCGCCCAGAGATCGGAAAGCGACAGTCAGAACACCCGGCCTTACAGTAAGGTTTCCAGTCAGCTAGTGTGCCGCAGACATTAAAGTCAGAAATAAAGAAGTGCCGTGACTTTTAGCTCTTAAGATATTTTGCGTAAAGGCTTTACGTCAGCGTGCAACTTAGAACGCACGCTAGCACGTGGAAAGGCAGGCCAGTGGGAAGCAAACTGTAGAAAGAGCCCAATGGTCTGCCGTTCACCAGCGTGCTGACGAGCAGGGCCGCAGCGACTGAGACAGGATGCAGCCACGTAGGGTGTTTTCAGCAGGTGTTGTGCTGCCAGACCGGCCCGTTTAACATCAGGTGCTCGGCTTGAGCCTGGGAGGCGTCGGGGCAGGGCCATTGGCAGAGGAGCGGCCTGTGGAGCCGGGAGCGCCTGGGCCCGGGCTACCGCTGCCAGTGGGCCCTTCCCCAGCCCTGCTGTAGCCCCTGTGCAGTAAAGGGTGGTTGGGGCGATACACGGCCACTCTCCGAAATCACAACGTTCAGTAATGCTAGACCACAGCCCTGGTCCCCTGGGAGCCTCCTTCATAGTTCTCGCTCACTGGGCTTTGAGGAAAGCAAAGTCTCAGAGTGCTGGCCCGCAGCACCGTGGGCGCGAGGGCGTCTGGGGTGGGAGGGACTGGTGGGCGCTAAAGCTGCTGAATGTGACCAGTCCCCTGCAGAAGTCACTTCAGAGGGGAAATCAGACTGTCACGTCACAGCAAAAATGCAAACAAACCAGCAAACCCAAAACAGGCGGAGTTTTGTACACCCACTGGTTAGGGGCAGGGTGAGGCTGGCGGCTTCAGATGACTGTCCCAGCTGAAGTCAGCCGCCAGGAGCAGTGGCACGGTGTCCGGGGCCAGTAGGAAGTGGATGGCAGCAGCTCTGGCTGGCCACGCGCTGGGCAGCCCGGGCAAGGGTGCTGGGGCGAGGGTGCCCGGGGCTCTCTTCCTCCCCCTGCAGGGCTGCAGCAGCGCTAGGGCCGGTCCTCTCGACTCCCACGCCCACCCAGGGACATCCCTGCGTGCCGCCGGAAGCCAGTTTGACGGCGGCTGCCCGGTTCCTTCCGAGGAAGTGTGAAGCCATGGGGCAGTCAGCCAGACAGGGAGTCGGTGTTGTCTCAGACCCCAAGCGGGCCCTCCGTGAGCCGGGCATTATTTCTGCTGCTTGGAAAGAGCACTGGGTCCTTCTAAAGCCTGGCTCCTGGTGGGGGCGGGGCTGGTGAGAGCCTGCCAAGGGGAGGGGTGGGCCGTCCTGCTGGAGTCTGCGGACCCCCGGGACCAGGCATTTCTCTGAACCCCGTCCTGCACTTGTCCCAGCGCCAGGGCTCCTGCTGGTTGCTGGCTGCCGCCACCGCCAGGCCCACTCCACAGCGCTGCTGGTTTCCACGGGGCCTCTCTGGGCTCGCTGCTCCTCCGCGTGGGGAGCGGCACTGGAAACCCGGGAGGCCTCCCATTTGCTTGTTAATGGGTGTGCGCGGAGCACGCAGACTTCCTGCTCCCACTCCCGACTCTCCAGGGCTTTCCTGCTTGTAGCAGGATATGGTTTTTTAATGAGGCTTCTAGAGGCTTTGGAAACTTCTTCAATGACCCTGTTTTGACCTTTTGCTTCCGCCCGTACTGGGCCTGAAGTGAGTGTCTCTACTGAAAATTTGCTGCCATGATTACAATTTTAATATTTTCACATTCATTTTTTCCCTTTTCTTGCTTCTGGAATGGCCACCTAGTAAATATCCTAACGGGGAATAATAATCTTAATTTCTCTGTGTGTGGCAGGGAAGGCGTTGTCCAAGAGTCTCAGTAACCTCTGTGAAGGCCAGGCTGGCTTTGCTCCCAGACACCTCCAGACTCTCAGATATACCTGGCCTCACCTTTTCTGTGCGGCGCAGACATGGCAGACAGACGGCAGGAGAACCACTTGGTGCCTTGATTCCTGTGAACAGCGGAACCCCCACCGGGCTGCAGGGGCGCAGGGTAGGAGTGCTGGGCAGGAGGCGCCGGGCGTGGCCTCGGTCCTGGGCCGAGGGCCCAGCTCGCTGTCCCCCCTCAGCTCGGTTTCTTCCCTCCTCAGGGCTCAGCCGACAATGTCACCCTGTCGAGTGGCTGACCAGGTTTCGCCCAGGGGTCTTGTAGGAAACTGGCAAACTCCGAACACCGAGCGTGGTGTCCTGTGCGATGCGGGTTCTCTGTAAGCCAACTGTTCACACTCTCCCCACTGACCGTGGCCTCGTGCCGATGCTGCGCTGTTTCTTTGTGATCATCATCGTAGTTTCCCTGTAATTACTTAACCACCAGAAAACCTTGAAACGCGACGTTTTATTTGAATATGTAGTTTTCTTTTTTCCTTTACTCTATTATTTGCGTTTGCAGATTTATTTCAACTATCTTTCTATATAGGTTTTAATCTCATTGTTACCTTTGATTCATGTTCGTAGTGTATTTGCTTTGCAGTTCTTAATTTTCAGAAACACGCTCACTTTTTAAATGAAAGTAATTGCTATGGCGTTTGAATTTTTAAAAGAAATTTAAAAGACGGAAGTGAGAGCCGGGGTGCTGCCCTGGGTGTGGATCTGCTTGTGACTGGCAGTGACTGCAGACGGCCCACCGGGCGGGGGCTCTCGGGCTGCTGGGCACTCGGGGGGGACCGTGGCTCAGAGCATCGGCCGCGATGGTGACTTCTGCACGTCTGCTGCCTTTCTTGGTCAAACCCTGATGTGAGTGCCAGGAAGCGCTCGTGTCTGTAGTTTGTTTACAGGTCGGAAGGACACTCAGTGCGTCCACTGCGCCGCAGTGAGTCCGAGTGTTACAGCAGAAATCCTTCATGTGGGGGCAGACTGGAAATTTGTTAAGAGGAGGAAATGTTCATTGACACCAAATTATTCTACATTTTACTGGTTTTAGATTCAGCTTTTTAAACCATCCACATAATTATAAAACAACATTTATGTTACTTAATATCGAAAATTTCAGGTGATTTTGGAATGGTTACATTTTGCCACCCTTTGCAGATTTGACACTGGAGAATTTAACATCTCTAAAAAAAGTGTCACAAAACCCTCCCACCTTTTCGTGAAAACGCCCACGCCTGTGAACATGCAAGCAAAGTGACCAGGGCCTGGCTGCATGTAGACTGCTTTTCCAAAACAGAAGCAGCCAGGTCGGAGGCCTTGACCTCGAGTGGACAGAAGTATTTCTGGCGCCCTCTTGGGGAACAAGAGTGGCTCCTGCAGCCCTGGTCAGCTTGTCCTGCCTAGAACCTTGGTTGCCTGCCCGCCCAGGAGGCCTGCTGGGTCAGGGGCCAGACGAGAAGAGTGAGCAGAGTGGTGTGGGCCCCCTGGCGCCGTGGCCCTAGGGGAGCACACATGGACCTGGGCTCCGAGGGGGTGGGGCGCCGTGGACTGTGGCCGCAGACACGGCCTGTGGGAACGGCCTGTCTTGGAGTCCAGTGGCAGTGCAGCCCTGGGCACTCCCACGCCCCCCCTCACCTGGTGTCTTTTTAAAATTAGTTAATTTTATTGATTAGGGTTACAGTTGTCCCAATGCTTCCCTCTTTGCCCTCTCCCCCCAACCACCCCCCACTCCCTCTGGCAATCCCCCCTCCTTTGTTCGTGTCCATGGGTCATGCGTATAAGTTCTTTGGCTTCTCCCTTTCCTGTGCTTGCTCTTAACCTCCCCCTGTCTGTTCTGAACCTGCCACTTTGTACTTCTTACTCCCTGCGCTTTCGCCCCACTCCTCCAGACCCTCCCCACACTGGCCGCCAGCCTGGTGTTTCTCCGTATCTGGGCTTCCGTTTCTGTTCTGCTGCTGGCTTAGTTTGTGATTGAGACTCAATTGTTAATAGATACGTATTTATTGCCATTCTAATGTTCATAGTTTTGATCTTCTTTTTCTTAAGTAAGTGCCTTCAACATTTCATGCGGTAATGGTTTGTACTCGGTGCCTCAGTTTCATAGCATACCGGCTTCCGGGAAGTGGAAGGTGGCCCGCAGTTAAAACATTGAGCCAGTGCGCGAGGACAGACCTGATGGTCGGTTCAGAGCACGTGTTTCCTCTGCAGCCCTGGAGCTTTTTCCTGTGTGTTCACCTTGCTGTCAGCGAAGGAAACTTTGGAAATGCATCTGAAATATTTGATTCCATAGCCTGTCTTCTGGTAGTTTTGTTACGCTCTTCTGAACTAGCATCTTATAACTAAACTTGTAGATTGCTTTCCTCTTGTTTTTGTTCATCATTTTAATTTCCTGGTTTTAAATCTTCGTGCCTTTCGCTACACATGCTTCACTCAGGTTGCGTTCTGCAGTCAGTGGTGAAGGCCGATCCCTTCCTGCTTTCTGACCCGTGCGATTCCCATGCAGCCCAGCGTCTCCCCGGTCTGTGGTGCACACCGCTGAGCCCAGAGTCACTCGCGCAGGCTGTCCCCAGCCTTTGGGGCTCCGTGACCCCCAGGGCTTCAGAGAAGCTCAGCAAGGGGTTCTTCCTCCTCTTGCACTCCAGGGGCTTTCACTTAGTTTGGCAATGACAGAACCTGGCGCCCCCCCTCCCCCCACACACACACTTCCTGCTCTGTGGCCATGGCTTTGCTGATTCACACTCTGGGAGCCAAGGTGTCACAGCCACCCTTCCCTTCCCCTCCCCTCCGCACACAGGAGTCCAGCACTTCCTGCAGCACCAGGGGACCAAAGAGATGCGTCCCCTTCCCCCCTCGTCCCCCGTGCCACAACCCCCTCCACCCCGCCCTCCCCAGGCTTGCCTCCCTGACTCCTCTCCAGCTTCTCCTGCCCAAGTGTGGCTGTGGGAGCGCGTGAGTCCCTCGCTGTGGCACCATCGCCCAACTCGGTCCTTCCAGCCGGTCCTTCCAGCCGGCTCGAGCTCCCGGTCCAGCCGTGGTGCTGCTACTGCCTCACACGTGTGACGGCCCTCGTTTGCTGCGCGCAGAGACAGGTCTCCGCCTTCTCAGGCCGTGTCCCCTTTCTGACCCGTGTGCTTTGTTTGTTCTGAAGTCCACATCATCTGATGACAATATATCCAATCTGGTGTTTTACATGCATGTTTGTGGTATGTTTTATCCTGCTCCTTCCAGCCTGCATGATTTGGAACGAAGCAGATACTCCCGGGACCGTGTTTTTACATTCTCGCCAATCTCTGTCTTTCAGTTGGTGGGTCACGCCACTTAGACACCCTGTGATTACCAATGTGTTAGGGCTTACCGCTGCCGTTTTAGTTTTGTTTCTGTTTGTTTTCCCTGGTTTTCATTTCTCAGGTTTCTTCCTGCCTTCCCGCAGTGACATTGTTTAGAATTCGGGATTGACTTCTGAGTGTTGCACTCTGTGTGGCTTCTTTCGTGGCTGCTCTGGGTGTCGCAGTGCACGTCCCTGGCTGTCCCGGTCTGGCGTCAGCAACCCCGAGTGGAGTGCAGGAGCTTTCCCCCTCTCCTGTCCTTGGCCCTCCCTCGCTGGCAGACACTCGTGTGTGCTAACGGCGCAGGTTGAGTACCACGTCAGACAAGGTCAGGATCCCTGCTTTCGTCATCACCCAGAACTCAGCAACCCAACAGGAGACTGCGTGACATGAACATGCTGCACAGCAGCCGTTCAGTCACCAGCAGGAGGTACCCGCCAGCACCTGTCGTTCCAGCCAGTGGCAGCCTCGGGCCCCACTCAGTCCCGTGAGAGCGGATCTGCTGGCGGTGGCTCAGGCAGACACCACTGGGCAGACGTTGGCAACTGAACATCCCGTGTACTCTTCCAGCTTTGCATTTTTGCTACATATTGCTGATATTATAAAACTTATAGTAATAACTAAAACAAGTATGGTGTTTTAGTTTACGAGGGCTGCTGTAGAAAGTGACCGCGGACTGAGGGACTTGAACAAAGAAATGTACTGTCTCAGTTCTGGAGGCCAGAAGTTCATGGTCAGGGGTGCACAAGGCTACGCCCTTCCGAAGTCACTAGGGGAGGGACTGGTCCCCGTGTCTCTGCCACTTTCTGGCCGTCCCCTAGCGGTGGCAGCCCGACGCCAGTCTTCACGCAGCGTTCTCTCTGCGCCTCTCTGTGTCCCCGTTTCCTCTTCTTAGGGGGACACTGGTCACATTGACTCCGTGGGCCCACCTGTGTCCAGCGTGACCTCGACCTAACCAGTTACTGCTGCGCTGACCCCGTTCCCAAAGAAGGCCACCTTCCATGTCGATGAGGGTTAGGGCTTCCACGTGCGAGTGTTCGAAGGAGCCGGTCCAACCTGTGACATGCGATGGCAATTGCGTTAACTTACCGCAGGGCATGTGGTACCCGGACGCCTGTCTGACAGCTGCCATGGAAGGGCCTGGACACTCCACGAGGCTGCAGGTGCGAGGCGGACGACGCGGCCCCGGGACAGCTGACTGCACAGGTGCAGCGGACTCGTGGCGGCGCTCTGTACGCCCACTGGTAGGGAGCCCCCGGTCTCAGCCTTCCGTTCTGAGCACATCCGACGCTCACACACGTCTTAATAACGAAGAGTTAGAGCAGGAGAGATCACGACCGAATGGCATCGACATAGTTCAGTTTGCTGTTCATTTAAAGATGGTTCTGACGACGTCTCACTTTTCCCCAGGTGTCAGATCGCTTTAGGAAACTTGGCGTGGTTGTGTTAATCACACTGAATGTGAAACTCTTGCTTTGAGATGTTAGCATTTACAGAAGTCGTATTTTTGCTTCTACAGTGTCACAACATACGCAGTGAAAACTACCCATAATAATTGAGGTTTCTCCTTTCATTTTAAAATGTTTTAAGTGCCCTGCAAGGAAGTTGGCGGGCGGGGCATGAGGTGACACCAGCTTTGGACAGTCACGGTTGTCCATGGACTGAAAGCTGCGTCTTCCTGGCCCGTCCCCGTGAGTGTGGAGGGAGTCGCTGCAGCCTCAGGCCCCTCGGGCGCCTGCCGTACGTGGCACAGCCGATGGAAGCCGACGCTGTCCACAGTCTCTGCTGCTGGGCTTCCTCTTGCTCTGTCTGTGGGGGACAAGACTGAGAATCGGTTCCAAATGGAAACACTGGCGAAACCTCACACGGCGTCGACTGACCAGTGTTTGCGCACAGTGCGGACCTGCCCGCGATTCCAGGGCCCCGCCACTGGTGCCTGCTTCGGCTGGGCCGGGTTCGTCTCGACACGCTCCGCTCTGTTGATGGGAGGCGCCGTGCGGAGCCTGCCTGAGTGATGTCCATCAGCACGCACCGTCAGATGCAGCGAGCCGCCGTCTGGGGCTCCTGCTGAAACGCGCTTCGGTCGGAGCAGAATGACAACGTCGTGTCACCCACAGGACTCTGCGTGTAGCACAGCCCACGCGGCGCGCGGCGCCCTGCTCCCTGAGAATGCGCAGTCGCCCACGTGTTGTGGGGAGGCGTTTACACATCCGTCCTCCAGCTTGTGTCTGAAGCGCCCAGCCAGGGTTATCGAAGCTTTTGTTACCTTGTGGGAGGTGCGTCTTGTAGCCAGGTGGCTTTGAAAAGGGTTTGTCAGTTACCATTGTGTTTAGGAGTGACTGAAGGTCGTTCATAAAAATACAGTGTGTGTGTAATAGAGGCTCTCCTTTGAGCTTTTGAAATAAAAAAATCAGACAAAGGAAACATTCACTGATCATACATTTTATTTACTTTTATAATTTTACTAAATTATAATCCACACTTTCCATAATAGATCTAGGGAAATAATAGCTTATAGATACCACCATGTTTCTATACGGTAAATTCCCCTGTTCGGAATAGGAGCCAAAATGGCCCACATCAAAGAGGATGCCAGTGAAACCTTGATTTTCAAATCTCAACCTGCAGAAGGAGGCCTTTGGGGCCTGATCACGTGACCCCAGGAGGTCTCTGCCCTGGTAAGTAGCGTGCAGGGAAGAGACAGGGCCCTGTGTCGGTGCAGCTCAGAGTGTGTGGGGGCGCGCGCTCATGGTGCCGAGGGGCAGGATGCTTTCCCGTCGTGGCCATTTCCAGGGGAAGGCCTGCCCACTCGGTTAACCTAGGAGCTTTCTCCTGTTAGACACGCATTTGAGTTCACACTGCCATTGCAGTGTTCCCACGTGAGCGCACAATCTGGTTTTGGTCGTCTGCGTCGGGGCCGCTCTCACGAAGGTGGGTGCTGTCGAGTTGCGCACACCTCGGGCCAGCGTCTCTGGAAGTGGAACGTCCCACAGCCCCGCGCCGCTGGCTGCGCCCAAGCCTGTCAGGAAGAAGCACATCGGAAACCGTGAATCCTGTGGCCCTTCGCCGTTCCCTCGTCTGCAGATGTCCCTGTGCCCCTCTGCCCAGTTCATCTTTTCACGGTATTACTTGCCGAGCTGACATTCGCTTCTCTAGAGCTTCTGCTTCTGCTCGGCCAAGATTTCCTTCTGCGAGCGCCGCCCTACAGGCGGGCTGCAGACCTGCCACCTCGAGTCAGTGAACATTCTGAGCTGCCAGCGTCCCTCCCCGGGGACGTTAGCAACCTCTGACTGCAGGGCACCCGTGCTGGAGACCCTGCCAGGTGGGGAGCCCGGGGGCCTGTCCCGCCAGGTGTCATGGTCACTTGCAGGTCGCCTCCTGCGGAGGATCCCGGAGCCCCCAGAGCACGGGGCTCTCTTCTTGAGCTTCGGTGGCCCTGTCACAGCAGATGTCCATGCCAGTGCTCTGCCTTCACACGTCCATCGGCTCCTGATGGGGCGCAGCAGGTCAATGGGAACGGGCAGGTAGACTGAACTGGGCCTGCCCCTGGTCTGAGGGAGACATCTCTGCTGACTCGGGCTCACAGGCGAGCAGAGCGCCACCTGCCCCCGGGCGGGCGGGCCGGGAGAGAAGCGCACGCCGGCCCAGCACCGGAGCCTCTTGGACGGCCAGCGCTTTCATTTCTACGCCTTGTGTTTGTGTGTTTTCAGTTTAACTTGTTTCTCTCTGCTGCGCCGGGCGGCTTTGCCGATGGCCTGGAAAATGCCTGCAGTCGCTGGTCTTGTGACGGTTTGTGTGCTTCAGAGCTGACCAGAAGTGTCTGCTCGGCGAGTGCAGTGACTCGAACGGTCTGCATCAGGCAGAGATCTTCTTTGCTCACTCGGGAGCTCAGATGGCGGGCAGGGCGTGGGACCAGCCCACGGAGGCGCAGCCCGCCCGCACCCCCGTCCAAGTTGCCCTGGGCAGCCTGCCCTAGACGCTGGCTTTCAGGGACGCGCAGGCCAACGTTCTGACATCCAGCAAGTTCTGACCTGTTTCTGGTGTTGCGAGGGCCATCTAGCCATGCGGAGGTGATTGAATTAAGTAACAGAGAGAAGCTGAGTCACGTGACACGGGCTAAAAACGCTAACATTTCGAAGGGTGAGGTAACCAAGCACTGGCAGAGTCCAGCCTTCTGAGGCCGAGAGAGTGAGCGGCCCTGCAGAGGGGCAGCGAGGGGCTGCGGCGGGCGCGGGCGGCGGGGCAGGTGCTCTCTGAGGAAAGGGCCGCAGGGCGGTTTCCTTTCTAGTGGGACCGTTCTCCAGCTGCAGTCGCGCTCTGCCTGGAGCTAGGAAACCGGTGAATGCCGCTGTGACCGCTGTAAAACACGGGCCCGTGAAGTCACGGCGCTCGTCCACACAACGGCAGGAGACCCCCAGGACTCAGTACTTTGTAACTGAGCTCTGGAGTAGCACGTTTCCCATCCCCCACACTTTCTATTGGCTTGAAATGCGAGCTCGGGATACAGCAAGATCCCTGTGCGTGTCCAGGCTGGGCTTCTTCCCAGGGTCATCTCAGAGGAAGAGGGGCCACGCAGGTCCCGTTGTGGAAGGTGCTCTCCCGCCTGCGTGCATGCGGAAATGTCTCCTCCTTTTGTAACTTTCCACATCTCATATCCTAAAAGGTTTGGAAATTACCTGTCTCTGTAAAAATTGTTACAGGTTTCTGCAAAGTGTTCTATTATAGGCACACTACCCTCGAAACCCATTATCAAAGTAGCTCAGCTGGTAAAAAGTTAAGAACCCTGTGGTCCTCATCTCCAGCACTGCTGTTCCATCTTTGCTGTATGTGAAAGTAGCTTACCTCCTTCTCAGTAACTAGGAAAACCCCGCATTATTATTGGTGATTATGTAACAGTTATGCAGCTACTTCGTAATTACCATTTTCAGATGACAGGTGGATTCGGACAGGCTTGGGTTGGGTTCACCACACTCATCAGGCCCCAGGAGCTCCGACTGTGTCACGTGAGGCCCGTGCCAGTCGCCGCCAGCGCCCCGCATGCTGCTGCTCCGGCGGCCAGCCGTCAGTGTGCGCCCGCGCCGCCTGCTGAGGAAGGAGGTCCCATCGCCGTCTCTCTGAGACCGCCTCTGCTTCCTCTCCCCGTCGCACAGCGGGTGCAGAGATAGAAATATTGTAGCATCGAACAAGCAGACGTTGAAACTTTGTTCTAAAATGGCAAATTAAATCTGTCTCTGGTGGTTCCAAATTATGTAAAATGAAAAAGAAACTTTTAGCACTGATAGGTCTTGTCATTTCTATTCAGTTGCATTTTTTAAAAAATTGATGAATTAGAACATTTTTTCTTCCAAAGAAACTCATCAGCCCTGCTCATTGTTATTCCTGAAAGGCTTACTTCCCAGGTGTAAAGTTCTCTGAAAAAAAATTTTTTTTACCTTTTATCATCATTTAGTTTTCCTAATGTTGCTACTATAGATAATAGCTTTTTATGTACCACGAACATGATGTTTTTTGAAAACCAGGCAGCCAGCGAAGTCGCAGGGAGCAAAGGGCGAGGAGCATGGCCCCCAAGCTTTCCTGTTGTGCCGGTGCCCGAAGGGGACCTCGGGGCCCACCGTGGCTGCCCCCAAGTGCTCGCAAGCCCGCTGCGCCCTCTGCCAGCGCCTGGCAGTTCGAGGGGCCCCAGCTTGGACGTCTCGCACTCTGTGGTCCAGTCATTGAGCGCTCACTGCCAGACCTCTGGTCCCCTGACCCTGTCCTTTCTCTCGGGGCGCGTCCATGGCCGGCTGAGCGGCTGTGGGTCAGCCAGCCTGCAGCGCACAAGGTCTGTTGCTGAAGAACCGGGGGTTCACTTTGTGACTTCCCAAAGGAAGTGGGGAGTGCTGGCGTCACCCGATGGTATCGAAACTAGCAAAACTAGTGTCCTGGGGGCCTCCGTGTGTTTGCCCGTCCCTAACGGAGGGCTAGCCCGTAGTCACTCGCCCCTGTCACCACTCTTGTTGACACCGCGATCTCCAACGCGTTCCTCCGCCGAGGCAGCCTTTGGGTGGTGTGAAGAGGGTGCTTCAGTGCAGAAGAAATGTCCGTGAGCCCCAGACTGAATGCAGTGAACGCTAGTTGTGCAGACAGAGTAGTGGGTAGGGACCGGGTGGAAAGTCTGGGTTAGAGTTTGGAAGAGCCCCGTGTGATCAGATGTCCCAGGGAGGGCCGCGATGGTCCTGTCACCTCTTCCTTGGCAGGCTGAGAGGGTGCGTGGCTACGCCCAATCTCACGTTCACTGACGCTCACTGGGTGTGATTCTGGAGTCGAGTTGAATCATTTACCTTTTGAAGGTGTATTCATTTATTTCAACTCCTCGGTATAACTTAGAAAAACCTATTGTAATACTTTGAGATTATGTACTGGCTCCCAGCCATATAAATGGCCTTCTCTAACAAACGCAGTGACACATTAGTGGCCCGAAGACGCAGTGTCTCTTCCACGTCTGAGCGCAGTTCCGGTCCGGCCCGCGTTAGTGAGAGAGCCCTGCACGGGCAGCACGCTGGCTCCCTCATCCAGTCGCCCGCCGGATAGAGAGCTGGGCGCTTCCCTGTGTCTGCTGCTCCGATACTCCCACTTCCTTCAAGCGCCCTTCCAACATCCGTCTGTTCCTGTTCATGGCCCAAAACTCACAGGAAACATTCGGAGAACATTGCACGTCTTTCAATAACAGAATTAGTTTTCTTAGAAAAAGGAATAAGAAGAAAACTATACAAATACCAATCAGCTTCTCAGAGACTAATATTTTAAGCCTATATATGCAAGTGTCTTTAAAATTGCAGCTATTTTCCACATCATGTTAATTCAGAATCTTTTTTTCTGTATGACGTCATTGAAAGGAGGGAAGTTTGGCGCCTCCCACGTGGTCACTGATGGCGGCAATGAGGGCAACGCTGGGACGTGGGTGCTCCTGGCGCGCACCACGGTCACTCAGATTAGTGCCCTCCTTCGTGGAAAGCTCGCAGAATAACAAGGAAAGTCTTTAGTCTTCCAAGTGATAAGCCATCTGAGAACTCTGTGCTGGTCTTGACAGGCAACCTGAACACCAAACATTCTGACCAAACATTGTATACACATATCTATTCCATGTAGCTGGTAAAGTGCCACAAATATATTAGAAATGCATGTTCCTAAAATGCACTTAACATTGAGAAGCTAATACTGCCTGGAAAGCACGTGGTTATATCTGTACAAGAGGCTTTTTCAGGCTTTTAATCTATAGATAGATAAGTGTAACGATGTTAAGACCACATTTATTTTATAGCCCCTTTGATAGATGGTCGCATCATCAATCTCTGTCAAGTTCATTACAGCAATATGAAGAGAACGGTGGGGTTACTCTCACAGGTCGTGCTGTCTTAGCAAGCCCAGAGAGAGCCCAGTAAAGTGCAGTGCCCTGGGATGGGGCCTGGGTGTCTCTCCGCGGGGGGCGCGGCAGCCGTCCCCAAGTCACGCCCACACACACCTGCACACACAGAGGCATCCCCAGGAGTGCTCACAGCACCTCCATTCAGAATAGTTACAGCCCACTCAAACTCCATTCGAAAGAAGAACAGGCAAGCGTGTCACGGTGCTGGAAAGCGACCTGGTGAGAGTAGGCGTGAGCCAACGACGGGGACGAACGTCAGCAACATGACTCTGGCGTGAAAGAGGCCAGACACGAAGGGATGGACACCACGTGGCTGATGTGTGTGAACATCCAGGAAGCCCGGTTTCTGGGGACGGAAAGCAAGTCTTTGATTGCCAGGGGTGGGAGAGTATTGGCCCCGGTGGGGCGCAGAGTGGAAGGCAGCATCCCGTAGGCTTTGTGGGTGACAGAAGTGTCCTCGATTGTGGTGCTGGTTACAGGGCGGAGCGGGCCTCCCTCCCCAGGGCTCTCTTTGCTGTGCGTGAGGTCTGCCTCAGTGAAACGTCCCCAGATTACTTAACAGGCACGAAAGGAAAGTCCCCCCCACCCCACCACCCCGTGGCGAGAATCAGCCTGTTTATTACTTTTTTTCAAAATTCTGAGAGCTGGGCATTTGAGGTATTGGAATGCTGTTTGGTAGTCATTAAAGAAACAAAGAGGCTTGATGCCTTTCTATGATCGCTAGTTCATTTCTTTACACTTTTCTTTATGTTTACCTTCTTATATGCCTGATCCATATGTTTAATCATTGAAGTGGTATTCTCCTATCAATTCACCTGCTCTTACCTAGCTTATGAGGTCCTGAACGGTCTAAGACTTTTTAAAGTTACGCTTTACCAAATTTGAACATACTCCTTTTAGACAGGGTCTTGGTGGTTCTGTGGCTTAGGATTGGCGTGGCTGAGGGAAGGCAGTCAGCAGCGTGAGGCTGGGTCCCTGGGGCGCCAAGTGCCAGGCAGACAAAAACGAGACGCTGCTCGCACAGATTTCGGTGAACTCCTCTGCATGAACCTCAAGTCCTTCACCCAGGGCTGCACTAGCCACTTCCTGTGTCGCAGCCAAGTTCAGTGGGACTGGTTTGGGTTAAACTGGGCAATTGCCAAGGGACTCTGAGAAGTTACAGCAAAATTGTGGTCATTACAGTAAGTTTTGTTTATCTTTTTTTCCCGTGAATTCCTGGTTCTGACTCCCTGAAGATTTTCTGGTTCTGCGTGCTATATCCAGATCCCGACACAGTGAGCATGTGCACAGACCCCGCTCTCAAAGCCCAGGGCTGGCCGGGCTTCCTGGCCCCTCAGCCCCGGTTTTCCCAGCGCTGCAGGTGATGCCGGGGCAGTGTGAGCGCTCAGGGCTGAGCTCCTTTGGAACTCGCTTTCGCAGGGGAGACTTGCAGGGCCTTCTGGGAGCTCTCACAAATGCCGCGTCAACTCTCGGAGCAGAAGCTGAGTGGAGCTCACACTCAGCTCAGGACTCGGGCGTCCAGTGCGAGGGGCCCTCAGGTGTGCGAATAGTTCGTGTGCGCCACACAGCTTCGCACACGTGAACTTGCCCTGTCGATGCGCCGCAATCTGTTCTGCCGTGTATTTCGCTGAAGAATGTCTGCTGACCAGGGGGAAGGGATGCGATCTGTCCTCCCTGTCTCTGGACACAGATGGCCCAGGCAGGTTTGCAGCCCAGTGCAGGTGAGCGAGCTGCTGAGCTGCCAGTCAGCCAAGATGGATGAGGTCCGGGAAGTTCAGGGACGGCTGGCCTGGCACCAAGGGCATCCGCGTGGTGCACACTTGTCTGAAGTGTGTCGCTCCCTGGCATGCTGAGTTTTCAGATCGACTTGTCCCAGCTATTTAATTACCTGCTTACAACACTTTAGATAAACCATGAGAAAGTTGTATGTTAGGGAGCTGATACCATCAGACGAACGCCTGGAGACCAAAATGTGAGGAAAGACAAGGAGACTGAGGTGTAGGCCAGATGCGGCTGTGGTTGCGCCCACACCTCTGCCCGGGTCCTGGGGACGGGGACAGTGCCTCAGGACACGGCCGGCCTGCCTGCTGTAAGATGCGTGGGTTGGAGAGCAGTGTGTTCAGGTGCTTTGGCCGTATTAACATGCTGGGAAATGCAGATATGACAAATTAAGACAATTTTATTTTTAGGCTTAGTTATCTCTCAGTGAAGAGGAGTCACTGTGACGATTATTCTCTTGGAAACGGGGCACCAGCATTATACCTTCTGCACTTAATGTTCCTCTTTTAAACCAGTGCACCCACGACTGACACTGATTAAACGTGGCTGTGCGTGAACACTTCCTCAGGTGTGTCCTGACCCTGACGGGCTTTCTGTGGACACTATGAGATAGCTGAGCTTCGTGGTCAGCGACTTCTCTGACATTTCCGAGTCCAGCAGATCTCCACCGTGGCCATCACTGCACCATGACCCATTCCGTCGGTGCAAACTCAGCGCCACCCCAGACTCTGCACGCACAGCTGAAGCACAGCTCCTCGTCCGCACTCCCCGGCTCCGGTCAGTCTCGTGGCACAGGTCTGGAAGACGGGAACAGGTCCCGCGCACTTTCTGCATGAACTGCACTCATGTAATGAGCACTTTCCCGCCTCGGTGGGGGCCGGGGGCACTGGTCACACGTCTGGGTCTTAGGCCTCTCACCGCCTTTCCCCTGGATGGCCCCGTCCCTGGTCACCGAGGTCATGCTTGCTGTCGCGGTGGCCGTAGTGCCAGTGCAAGAGACTGACTCGCTTGCTCACTCACTAACTCACTCATTCTCTCACTCATTCAGCGCAATGTCCTGAGCACTCAGCTGGGCACCATTCAGGCCCCCCGGTACACCTTCCCCAACAAAACTCCAGTTCTTGCACGCAGAGCCCCCCACGCCTGGAGGGAGGCAGATGCTAACCGAGCGGGTGAGAAAGCAGACCGCCGTGTTTGTTAACAGCACGAGCTCTGGGAGTGCCCGAGAAAGAGGAAGACAGGCAGGGGTGGGAGTGTGGGCAGCGGGCCTCTGTGGGTGCAGGTGGGCGATCACGGTATGAAGTTGGGGGTCCACAGCCTCGTTGGCATGGCGGCGTGGGGGCAGAGGTGTGAAGACGTGAGGGCCTCCTTCAGGCCCCGCGTGTTCTGAGCAGGGAGAGTGGCTGGCGTGCCTGGAGCAGGTTGAAAGAGGGCAAGGCGTCGCGTGCGCACGCCGAGCGGTTGCTCCGTGTTCAGCAGCCGTGTGACGTCGGGACAAGTGTCTGAGCGGGAGGTGTGAGGCGCTCGGTGCCCGGGGCTCCTGGCATTGCACAAGTAATGGCCCCATCTGGAAGAAGCTCCTTCATTCCGTTGACGAGGACCATGCTGAGGGAGGAAGGAGGCTGTATAGATTACGTAGGACTGGTCGGCACTCATTCTGGAACCTCCATTCTACACGGCTTTCTACACGAGGTCCTCTGTTGAATACAGAAATAAAAAAAAACGTGGCCCACATCCGTGGATAAAATGTTCAGATGAAGACTGCACCTCTGCCCACAAGGCAGAACTGCTGTGGGATGTGCCCTCACACCATGGGAAAAGAGGAAAACTGGGGAAAGGTACGCAGCACCTTCAGACGCCAGACGCCAGACAGCAGACAGCAGAGAGGAGGACGGGGCCGCGCAGCGGAGAGTGAGCCCGCCGCCCCCGCTCCTGCTTCCTGCAGGCAAACCCCGTACGCAGCCCGGGGAGGGGCGTCCCCGCAGCCTGGCTGGCTCCCTGGCTGTGCAGCTCAGAAGCCTTGAAGTGCCCGGCACTGGCCCAGCAGGGTCCCCAGGAACAGGGAGGAGCCATGCAAAGAGAGAGCTCCAGAGGCCTGTGTGGGCTCTTCTGGAGTCTTCCGCTGATCCCCACATGTGTCGGTGGAAACCCCCAAGGAGCGCTGCTGGGAGCCGGGAACTGCAGAGTCACACTGGATGGGGGGCCGTTAGAGGCTCTGCGGCCAGACTGGGGGGGTCACGGTTCCTGTGTGGCCGCGAGAGCCACACCACGTGGCAGGGCTAAACTCCGGAGGGAGGCCACTTCACGTCTGCCCTGAGGAAGCTCCGAAGCCTCAGATGACTCGGGCTGACCCACATGAGAGTGTCCCTGCCTGTCCAGACAAACCTCGGCCCTCATGGGGAGGACAGAAACATGGACATCCAATGTCAGAACATCTCTGATAGCTGTTGTCCAACAAAAGTCACCGGATGTGCTGAGAAGTGTCAAAACGTGGCCTAGAATCAGGGCGGGGGGTGGGGGGAGTTAGTAAAAACAGACCAAAAAGGATAACAGTGATGCAGTTAGCAAATAAGAACTTGAAAGGAGCAATCGTTAGTATGGTCAAGAGTTTAAATTTAAAAATGACGACCTGGCTGGTATAGCTCAGTGGATTGAGTGTGGGCTGTGAACCAAAGGGTCGTCGGTTCGATTCCCAGTCGGGGCACAAGCCTGGGTTGCCGGCCAGGTCCCCGGGGGGAGGGGGCGGGGCATGTGAGAGGCAACCACACATTAATGTTTCTCTCCTTCTCATTCTCCCTCCCTTCCATTCTGTCTAAGGATAAATAAATAAAATCTTTAAACAAAATAAAATAAAAAATAAAAATAACTAAAATGTGAAGAGAATAGAAAAGTACTAAAGAGAGCCAGTGGGACGTCGAGAACTGAAAAATAAGGCGTGTGATGTATGAAATGAAATTTCCGGGTGCTGCTGCTGGGAAGGGAAGAGGAGAGGAGCTGTCCCCACCGAGGTTCGGGGGGGTGACTGGAGGGCAGCCGCGGTGGGGCCGCCTGCAGCCTCACACTTGTTTTTAGGGCCCTAGAAGGAGAGGAGAGGAAGGAAGGACAGAAAAAGATGTTCAGGGAAACAATGGCTGCCCTGTTCCAAGTGTGATGAAAACTGCACACCCAGAGGCAAGGGTGGGTGGGAAAGAAGAAAGAAAAATTATGTTTATTTGCATTTTACTATAAGGAATGTCTGAGTAAGTTTGTAGAACTAATACATGGATTAATCAGATTTCACAGAAGATGGTCACTGCAAAATGCAGTTATAATTGTATCTCTACATATTAGCAATAAAGAATTGTAAACATAATTTTAAAAATAGCATTTTTTAAAAAACTGTCACCTTTCGGGATACTGCTCATGACCTGGACAAGGAGAACCACAAAGCATTGCTGCAAAGGAGTAAAGTACCTGAATAAATGCAGAGGCAGGCGTGTCTGTTCCGTGACGGGCAGACTCCTGTGCTGGTGTCTGTTCTTCCCAAACTGGCTGCGGACCCCGGCAGCCAATCGGAGGTCTGCAGGCCTGTTCTGAGCCCCTGACCAGCCGACTATGAACCTCCCAGCCAGGCGGAGAGCTGGACCAGCCGGAGCAGGTTGGAGAGAACACAGTGTGGGACGCTCACCTCACTCCCAGACTGGCGGCAAGGCCGCAGCAGTCCAGGGGGTGATGTGGGTGTGAGGATGGAAGTGAGGCCTCGCGCATGTGTGTGCTCAGCTGACTTCCTCCAGAGGCATAGAGGGGAAAAGAGTCTTTTCAACAAATCACAGGAGTATTTGGGCATCCATACAGGAAAAAAAATGATCCATGAGCCTTTCCTCATACTCTTCACAAAGAATGACTTGGAGTGGATTATAGACAAATGTAAAAGCTGAAACTGTAAAATTTCTAAGAGAAAACCTAGGAGAAAATGTTTTTGACCTTGATGTAGGCAAAGACTCCTTGGCCAGGACACAGATAGTTCAGCCCAGGAAAGGAAGCGTGGACCAACTGGGCTGCACAAAAATTGAAGACGTGTGCTCTTCAGGAGAAACCGTCAAAAACAGACCAAGTCAAACCACAGACTTGACAAGAGTGTCTGCTCTCCACGTGGGTGCCCGACCGAGGTCTGGGGTCCGGAACTCGCCTGGTGCAGACTGCAGCGCAAATTCAGGGAGACAAAGGCCGAGTGAAAAACACCGTGAAAGGAGGCATTCTGATGACCGGTGCGAAGCCTCGCCCGTCGTCAGGGAAATGCAGACCGAGACCGCAGCGCTGCGCCACTGCCCTGCCGCCCTGCCGCCGGAGCAGCTAACAGGAGGAGGACCAGGAATGTGAGATCGCGGGCGGGGTGCCTCTGGGAGCGTCCTGCATTGGGGGGGGAGTCGTCAGGCCAGTTTGGAAAACAGCCTAACAGTGTCTTACAAAATTAAAAAATTACACACACACTCACTCACCATGTAACCCAGCAATCCCACTGCCAGGAGTGCATGCAGAGATTTGTGTATGAATGTTTATCATAGCCACCGACAGGGTGGATGGGCAGATTCTCGCGCGGATGGGCTGCTCCTCAGCAAGCACAGAAGAGTAAGCCCACGGGTCTGGTTCCATTCACTGTAAGATGGGTAACAGGCGACCCGATCAACAGTGACGCCTACCAGATCTGCGGTTTCCTGGGGCAGGGGTTGTGCGCCAGGCGGGGGGCCGGGGCGGGGGTGGGGGCACAAGGAAACATTCTCAGGTAAATGGAAGGATCCTGCATCTTATTTTTGGTGGCGGTTGCCAGGGCGCATGCATTTGCCAAACTCACTGAACCACCCGTAGGAAGTGTGTCAAATCCCTTGACTTTAAGTTACTTCTCAGTAAAGCTGATTTTTAAAAATTGGTTGGAAGCTAGAGTGTTAAACAGAGAAACACAAATTCTCAGCCAGGCAGTAGCAGCGAGCAGTGCTCCCTAACCAAAGCAGGGCTCTGTGGGAAAGTGCATTTCTGAGCGCGGTTGTAAATCCTTGAAATGAGTGAAAGGTGCTTAATGGCTAAGGGATGTGGAAAAGGGTTCGATCAGGTAAACTCACCTGTAGGAGCACCGCAGTCAGAAACTGGCTGTCCTTTTAGTAAATGACAGGAGCCGAGTAGGTCAGGGAAAGCTGGGGACTGTCCAGCACACAGGGCCAGTTAGTGACATCATGGACAGGCGTGGTGGATCCTGGCCCAGGGTTCTTTGTCTTTTTGTCTCGTGTGTGTTTGTCTGGGGTTTGGGGGTCTTGTGGGTTTGTTTGTTTTCCTTTAAAGGAAAGTGCTGGAACATTTGATACAATTTAAAGAGTAAGTCCCTGTTCTTAGGAAGCTCACAATGAAATATTTAGAAGTAAAAGAACATCAGTTCTGCACCCGACTCTCCAATGGTTTATAAAAGAAAAAATAATGTGTGTATATAGAGAGAGCAGATAAAGCAAATGTTGCAGGAAGTTTCTAGTGAGGACTGAGACAGTAGCAGAAGGGAGTTCTTTGTGCTGCTGCTTGCAAATTGTACGCTTGAAATTATTTCTGATTAAGGAGTTATGAAAAATAAACAAACCAATTTGGGTCAAGGTACTGTTTGCTGAAAATTATGCAGAACCACACAAGTGACAAAAGTTGGAATTCCAGAGACGTCTCAGGCATCTGCCCGGAGTCAGGGCAGGGCAGGTGGGCGTGGCGGGAGGAGGGGCGCCCAGACCACGGGGCAGCATTGCAGGGGCGTGGGGGCTGGTGAGATGGCCAGGTGACAGCAGTGGCGCCCCACAGCTTGCCACTGCCCATGTCCAGGTGGTGGCAGGGCCCTACAGGACCCAGTGCCCGGGCACCAAGGGAGGGCCCCAAGGAGCTCCCATTGGGGGCTGGGCAAGAGCAACGGGGGCAAGGGCCACCCGACTCCAGAGGGCATTTGAAGACGGAGTTGAGCTTCTTTTGTGCGGTGAGGGAGGAAGGTTAATGACTGGTCGTCAGCTGCCGGGTGTGAGAGTGGCGGACCCCCAGCAGACGGAACGGCGCTCCGATGAGGAGGTGGTTCTGAACCCGCCTTCTTCCCAAGAACACGTTAGAGATCTTATTTACTGAGAGCATGTAAGGGTTTCTTTGTCGGGCTTCTTTGTGAAAGTGGTTTGAGACAGTGCAGTCCCTCCCGTTCTGGTGCTGAGTGAAGGCCGACTCCAAACGAGGGCCCCGAGACCGAGCTCCAGTGATGCGGGCACACGTGTGAAGGGGGCAGGTCTCAGCGGGCTTGGGCGGCGGAGCCAAGGGGCACATAGGGCCCGGGCGTTGAGGACACTGCCTGGTGGGCGCTGGTTGGGAGCGACCGCAGTAACTGGCACCGAGCGCGGTCTGTGCGCCGGGTCGTGGGAGTCAGGGTCTCGGGCACAGGCGGTACACCCCCAGCCCGCTGGCCTGGTCCCCGGTGCCCGCAGCCCCTGCCCCCGGTTCTCCTGAGTTGCTCTGCTCACACTGCACCTGCGGCTGTGGGTCCCTCTGCCTCCCACCCGCTGTGCGGTCACGGAGTTCGGTTTCGTCTGGGTTGATGTTTCCGAAGAAACGGTCGATTCCGCATTTGTTTTCAGGAGGACAGTGGGGGCGGGGTCAGGTGGGAGTTGCAGAAGTGGCCAGTGCAGTGGGACAGACAGACTCGCGGCTTACACGCCACTCCCAGCTGGAGATGCTGTGGGCTTGTGTCTCCTTTTCTTTCTCAGAAAACTCGGCACTGGATCAAAGAAATCCATGTGCATTTTGAGTGATTGTGTTATTTATTTTTAGCGTGAGGTGTGCACCCAAAGTAAAAAATTACTTTTTAAAAACTGTAAAAGATTCAGATTATAAAATTATTTATTCCTAATATGGTAAAATCCTGTTTTCAACTGCTGTGATATAAATAGGGTGTTTAGAAATTTTTAACTTATCACAGGATGAGGTCTGTGCTAGGAATAGTAAGTACTTAAGTTCATTTTTAATACTAAACAAGTAATATTTGCTATGAAAATGTGCACAAACTCAGTGGTTATTTTATGTTGATCGGCCTGTTTACAATCTCTGCCACGAGGCGGTCCCCAGGAGAGAGGTGGTCAGGAAGCGCTTCCCCAGTTTCCATCAGCTTCGGCTTCAAGACCAGGAGTCGTGGAGCGTGGTGCCCGCGCACATCAGAGCATTCGAAGCGAGGGAGAACTGGGGGCTTTGATGCGTCACTTTCCTTGTTTTGAGAAACACCTGTCCCTTAGCACAGCAATAAATGATTGGTCACTTCCAGTCTTCTGACGTGTTCTCTGACAAATTTCCCTGTGTCTCACTGGCATCCTACATGTTTTTATTTAAAATGTGCATAGGACGCGGGTTATGAACTCAGGAGATTGCTAGAAGTGAGCACCAGAAGGCGGGTGCTCGGATTCGGCTCCTCAACCTTGGCCCACGGGGGGAATTGCCTGGAGTGGGGGTCTTTTCCTATGGGGCTCAGAGCTGGGTGACAGCCCCCGGTGATGAAGAAAATGTGACGCTCCAAATGGACACTAGACATTCTAGATTAGAAAGAGCAAAGGAGAGTAATGAGTCCTATTTCTAAACGAATTTAAAAAGCAATCTGATTTTAGTTCTAGCAATGCAGAGAAAATAAAATAAAAACCATCGTACTTTATTTACTAACCAATGAATTGAATTGTCCGCCTTTTATTGCAGATATAAAGTAAAGACTATGAGGAGCCGATCATTTTTGTACCTATCAGACTTTCAGTAACATATCTCTTGTGGTTTAAATAACAGATAGTTTAACCGTTTTTCCATTACCTTTGTGTAAATGAAAAATGCATAAAATATTTTAACAAGGCAAAGTAATCCAGGGAGATTGTTATTTTGTGTTACAAATTAGGTTATTTCTGTCATAAAATTAAAGAAAAAAATCAACCTTAGGACGTTTCAGCTTAATATCATTTACCAGAAGGCACGTGTAACGGATTTAATGAGCTCGCAGGTCACCCGAACCCAGCTGTTTCCGACCAGCATTGCGAAACGGAGGAAGCAGCGAGCAGTGGGAGGTAAGCATTAGTACAAGCTCTCAAGGAGTTGCAAAATCGATTTCTGCTTGAATGAATTAATTTAGATTATCAATTTATAACCAGCTACACAGGTCCCATCAGCTCAACAATTCGGTGAATGATCGGGTTCAGCCCTCGTAAGCGCCTCGCCGCGAGGGGCCCCGTCTCTCTGCGGCGGCTGCAGTCCCGCCACGCGGCCCTCTGGGCTCCGGGGCTGAACAAAGGGAAGGACCGCCTGCGTGGCAGGTTGCAGAGCTGAAGCGGAGCTTCTCAGGGGAGGAAGCACCACCGCTGGGACGTGTCCGTGTCGGGGATTCCCCCTCGGTCGTGTCTCATCCCGAGAAGGGGCTGTGTTGACCATCGTCAGGGGACGCTGGGTCACCACAGAGTGTGGGTCGGAGTCCGTGCTGCGGCGTGACAGCCCCGGCTGATCCCTTTCCCTGAAGACCATGGAGGTGGGAGGTGTACGCACTTGGTTCCCCCGAAACCCTGGCTTCAGTTCGTCCTTTTCTTCCTGTTCACAGTGACGTTCTCTCCCTCTACCTCTGCCCACCCACCTCTCAGATTTAAAAAAAAAAGGAGCCCACCGCATTTTTGTCCCCAGTACAAGTCACTTAGGCTCAGAACTTGCCACCCCGATGTCCTAGTCGTCTGTGCCCCACGTTCCATTGCACATCTAGAATGTTCTTCCCCTCAGTCGGGAATGCCGGCTTTCTTCCTCCTCACCACGCCCCAGGCGCACCCAGGCGCGGACCAGTGGGCCACTGGGGTCAGCCTGTACCTGTGGAACTGCGTACCCCTCCTGCATCCCCCAAGATCACGCTCCTGTGGCTCCGGCTCCGTGCCCAGAGGCCGCTGTGACCTCAACCACAGGGCTCCGGGCCATGATGCTTCAGACTGGGCAGTACTGAGGTCACCCAGCCCCGAAATGCCCCGGTGCTCGGTGCCAGGCCCCACCCCAGTGCAGACCACCCCCACCTGCTGAGCCAGCTCCCCTCTCGGTCCCTGTCAGGACCTCACCCCTTCCCAACACACTTTCCTGCCAGATGTTGCCTTGTTCACGCTGCCCTGTGCCACTGTCCACCATCTCGCGGAACCCCGACAGCTTCACGTTTGCGCACCTCAAGCCGCTCACCCCCATGGCCATTGTCTCCATGGTCTTTGTCATACGTGTGAGATGTGAGCTATCCTCTGCATCTTCTAGGTGCAGACCCTGGGTGCCAGCTGTCACTGGGGTTGGCACATGGGACCGCGGTCCCCATGGTGTCTCAGGCCTCTGACTGCCGACCGAGTTGTTTTTACTGACCGAGTTGTTTTTACTGCAGGTGCTATTTCTCCCCAGTAAGATCCCCGTCCTCCTGGGTAGGGGCGCTCTTCTCCTTGTCTTTGCCGCCTCGCTCAGTGGAGGCCAAGTGCAAGGGCTGAGTGCAGCGTCTGTCTGAGTGGGGTGGAGCCTCACTGGGGGGGTCCCTTGCGCCTGCATTGGAGCACTGTGCTCCATCACAGTGACGGTCCCCTGCCGCCCGTTGTTCCATGGAGGCCCGCCCTCCCATTTTCTGCGCGGCACTCGGAGCATCACTGCTGCTGCAGTCTCGGGCTTAGCGTTGTGGGTCTCAGTGGTTCCTTTGAGTCCCGAAGCAGGTGAGTGCTGCCTGTTCAAAAATGGTTCCGAGGGCAGGATGCAGTCCTGCCCCAGAGTGAGAATGGCCGCACAGTGCTTTTCAGGGCGGGAAGTCATTACAGCCACAAAGAGCAGCCATGTGTCCACCCCCCCACCCATCCCCATCACCGCGGACTCCGCGTTGCCGAGGCTGGGTGGTCAGCTCCGTCGGGGCTCGGCCCCGTTCTCAGCTCGTCGTCCAGAGATGTCATCGCCCGGGCTGAGTCCGCCGGCACGACTTTCTGACCTGGGAGCCGAGCCTGTGTCCCTGTTCTCAGAGACAGCGTTTCCCTCGAGGACAAACGTGGCACTTCCTTCTCCGACGGCGAAAGCGGTGACTTGCTGAGACTTAGCCGTTGGGTTTTGGTGCATAAAGAGCCATTATTTTTGCTTTTTCATCATTTCTCCCTTTTTCTGCATCACATTTTCATCTCCTTTACCATGTCAACGCTGTGTGCACTGTTAGTGACCACCTTGTGGTATGTAAGTGTGAACTCATTGTGCCTCAGCGGGAAGGGCAGTGCATGTGCCCATAAAACGTGTGGGGACTGACCGCAGGGACCCAGCAGCGGCGCCACGCCGTGCAGAGTGTTGGCCAGGCGGGGCTGGCCTCGCCCGGGCATGGAGCAGTCACATCCTGACTCCCTCCCGGTGGCGCTCTTGCCCGTGAGGGCGTGCGTGTCCCCATGTGGGTGGTGGTCTCCAACGCTGTCCTTTGTGTCCGTGGCTGCTGGAGCGCCTCATGCGGGAAAGATGCAGTAAAGAGACTTTCCGACCATGGGTCCTGCGTGCAGACGGGGGAGCTCCTTCTTAGGGGACCCCACTCAGTGACGAGGTCGCCTCTGCATGTCTTCCTTGTGCCCCTTGTCCCTCTCCTGTCCATCCCTCCCACCCCTCTCCCAGCCCCCTGCAGGGGTCAGGGCGGCCGTGGGTGTGGGTCGGAGGAAACGAGAATGAGGGAGGGGCCCAGACCGGCCAAGGGCCCGCTAGGTCACCTGCAGTCTGTGTGACACTGGGCTCCTCGCCCAGCCCTCTGGCCTCATGGGCTCCTTTTGGTGGGAAGGCCTGTCGCCCCTGCCTGGGTCAGGGATCGTGCTCTGGAAATGCAAGGACAGGGGGAGCACTTTGCACAGAAGAGGTGGGCTCCCCCGTCTTTGGGCAGCTCACTGGGAACTCAGCCTACCCTGCTGACGTCAGCTTAGCAGTCGGCGCCTCGTTGGGAAGACAGACGCTCCAGTCCTTTTGGCTTCCATCTGGAGGTGCTGCGCACACATGGCACACTCACTCAGCAACGTCAGGTCAGAGTTTGTGAGAAAAGCACAGCGTTCCTCCCAGAGACGCGTCTCACCGTCTGCGGTAGACACCGCGGCAGCTCTCGTTCACACTCCAGGGGCCGCTCCTGACTGACGGGGGCAGAACTGCGTTCCAGCCTCGCTCACTGGGCTGGCAGCGCACCCTGTCTGCCCAGAAAGCACCCCTAGGACTCGGGGGGCTGGGCAGCCGTGGACTGCGCACGGAAGTTGCGACGTGGCTCTGTTGCCTCTTTCGGTGAAGGAGCCTCCTCGGGTGCTGTCCGTGGGCGGGAGTCCGCGTCGCCCCCCAGGCTCTCGGAGCCCTGTGGGGCTTCTGCACGCTGCACGGAAGTTGCTTCAGAAAATGGCAGGGAGGCCAGAGAAACGAGTTTGTGTGAGGGGACCCCTTCCACTCCTTCCCCTTCCTGTTGTTCTTTGCCACGTCTCTGGAGAAGAAGGTGGACTTCTGTCGTTTTACTCTCATTTTTGCTAATATTGGATCTAGGCATTCCAGGAGAACAGATGTGTAGTTGATTGTACATCAAGACCAGGGAGTTTGAACTGCGTTCAAGGACAGCATCGCACGTTTCCAGAGTCACCAGGTGGTGACGCCATGTAGCCCTTACACCGTGGGGTCCCCCAGGCGCAGCTCTGCGCTGTGCGGTCCTCGGCAGAGTCACAGGCAGACACAGCAATTAAAGTGACCAGGTCATCTCCCCTGAGGTCAGAAGCCAGGGGCCAACCGCGCCCTGGAGGGGAGGTGCCAGGACAGCACCGAGCCGGCCCCAGCAGGGCAGCCGTTGGTGCCCTGGGGACTGCCTGTCTCCCTCCCGCCACACAGGCAGGCCGGGAGGGAGAGCAGTGCAGTCGTGGAGTGGACTCCACAAGGGCGCGTGTCCGCCTGTGTGGAGAAGCAGCCCCTTCCACACCGGCCAGCCGGCCAGCACCACCCAGATACAGCTGCCGTGTCGGCGGCCTGGCGGCGGGGCTCCTGGTCCGGCCTCGGCTTCTCAGAGTGAGTGGCCCTGATGGACCGCCCCACTTTGCGGCCTGAGGGAGGCACACAGAGATGCTGGCCCCTTGCCTGCGTCTGACCAGCTCCTGGGGCTGCCTTAGGAGAAGGGGGCCTCCTCGGCCGCAGTGCTGAAAAAGAAGACGTTTTCCTGCCGCTGTAAATTACCTCCAGGGTGGCTCGCCCTTTTCTGGTGTTCTCACTGGGCGCCCTGTGCTGGGGACAGTGACAGGGCAGAGCAGGGGAAGGCCTGGCTCATGGAAGAAATGCCGCCTCCAGGAAGCAGACGACGCAGGAGGAGCCAGAGCCAAGTCTGCGTGGCCTCTGAGCATGGCCTCCTCCCACCTCATTCCCTGGAAGCCATGGAAGGAACCTTCCAGAACGGAGCTCTCGGCAGGCATGGGCCATTGTCGTGATTTTCAGGCATTTGTTTTATCAGCTTTTACTAATATTTTGTGTGCAAAATGAAAGATGGAATATCTTCTGTTATTTTTGTTTGACATCAGCCATAATCAACCATCATTTTTCAAGCATATGTTCCCATTTTGCTTTACGTTGCAAAGTCTCTGGGTGCTGTCCCAAGTGCTTACCTTAAGGACACCTCGTGGAGGTGGCGCCTGGCCTCCCCCAGCGGCACGCAGCCAGAGACACTTCCAGCCCGGTGGGGGACGGTGACCTCGCCCAGGCCCTGCCAGCGGCCCGCGTTATTGATAGCAGCGGCAGTATTGACAGTCTGCGCTTGGGAGGAGAGCGGGAGTTTGATATGACATATTGTGTGTCTCAGCAAGACTCATAAATAATTTTGACAAGTTTTTGTATGCATGGGAAAGTCCTTGATTCAGCCTCCCATAAAAATAAACTTCTATTATGGAATGTATTTGTCAAGTGGCTGCTTGATGGATGGGGCCGCGTTTACCCCTTGGCAGCTGGGTGAGTTTTCGATGCGCAGCTTACCAGGGAGGATTTACGGGCAGCACAGAAATAATTATTCAGTATGCAATGCATAATTCCTGTACCTGGATTTTCATTTTTTATTATATTTTCTTTCTGGTGCATCTCTGGCCTCTAAAACAAAAGAACTTGCCCTTTTTTTTCTAAGGGCTGTTGTCAGTGTGAGGCTGTGTGTCGAACATGCCGACTCGGCCCAGACTCCGCCAGGCTCTGCTGGCACGTGTTCACTGGTGGCTAATTTTAGTTGTTTTCCTAAAGAGAGATTTATTTTACAAAGTGATAAGCTATTTGGAATATTAATTTTTATTAATGAGATTGGAAACCTTGGACGTAGATTGCCTTATTTTTTCGGAGGGTGTCATGGTCATTTACTTATTTGAACATAATTGTACATTCACACTTCTCCAGAAAACACAATTCTAAACTTAAATTCTTGCCTCCTTATAAAGTAAAAGTTTTAGTTCTTTTAAAAATTTTTCTGAATTATGCTTAGAATGGGTTTCTCATCAGCCATGCGCACGCTGGCGCGGCCGGTGTCCCTGGCGCAGCGGGACACGTGGGCAGCAGGGCACCCCGCGCTGCGGTGACCGTCCGGCTGCGGCGTGGGCCGACGGCTGAGTGGGTCCCGCAACCACCGCTCGCCTCTGACTTGGGAAGGAGCGTCCAAGAAAGTGAACAGAGGGTCCGTGGAGTTTTGGCTGTGCGCTAGAACCCAGTACTGACGTTTAAAAAGAATTTCCATCAGTTGGATCTCTGTTAAAACAAAGTCTAGGATCCTGGTGGGGGGGGGGGGTAGTGCGGGCCCCGGCTGAGTTCAACAAGCGGCGTGGTGGGGTCCAGGGGCCGGGCGCCCCTCGGCGAGCCGTGCGCCTCCAAGCCACTGGCTGGGTTGTCCCTTCTGCATTCCCACCCTTGTTCCCCCGTGCCCTCTCTCTGTTTCCTTGAGAGTGGTTTGTGCATTCCGTTAGTCTTCTGAAAACAGCGGCTTCCCGCTCTGTTGACCCTCCCTGCTATTCTCATGTTTGCTTTTGCTCTCCGTCCAGTTTCTGCAGTGGGAGCCGAACTGCCCCTCGAGTTTCTCCACAGGCACACGCACCAAGGGGCTGAGTTTCCCTCTAAGTGATGCCTTGGCTGCACCCTCCAAGTTCTGACCTTCTAGAATTTTTTGAATCTTTCAGTTCCATATGTTTTCTGATTTCCCTTTAAATGTATCCTTTACTCTCAAGCTGTTTTCAAGTGCTTTTCCTCTTCCTGATGTTTCTGGTTATTTTATTTTTCTGCTGGTTATTAATTTGCATGGCGGCCAGAGACTGCGGTCTGTGGGAGCCAGTGCCGTGCCGCTTGCTGAAGCCTTGGCCGCGGTGCAGGTGGCGCGCGTTTTCGTGCCTGACCCGTGTGAGCGTGCAAGAAGCCGTGTCCGCCTGTGTGGGGCACGTGTTCTCTGGGCGTTCTGTTGGACCGGCTTGTCGTGTGGTTCCCGCCGTCTCTGTCCTCACTAACTGGTCTGTTCACCGAACACCAAGGGAGGGGGGTTGACGTTTTCCTCTGAAATTGTGGACTTGCTGATTTTTCCTATTTTCTTCCCTTTTACATTTTTGTGCTTCTTATGAGCTGCAGTTGCGTTTAGAATTCATCTGTATTCCTGGTAAATTGGACTTTTACCCAGACATTGTAAGCGGTCTCTGACTTGTTTTTGCCTAAACGTCTTCTCAGCCTCCCACCGGGGCTCCCTTCTCGCCAGCCCAGCGTCACCCGTCACCTGTCTCCTCCGCGTTTCCTCTCGGCAGGCGCGTGCGGCTGGAGCTGCTCTCGGTCAGCCCGCCTGCCACCGGCCTTTTCCTGGCGCATCGTAGCCAGTGCAGTTGCTGTTGGTGTCGGCGCAGGTTCGTTAAACTCTGCCATTTTATTTTGGATTTGTAGTTCTCCTGTTCTCTCTGGGTGTTTTCCTGCTTTTATTCTGTCCTTTTAGACTTAAAATTTTCTCCCCCTCACTCCATATTTTCCTTGTGTGCATTCGTTTTTTTTTGGTTCCTTTAGTGGCTACACGGGAAATGTTACCGTGCACACAACGAAGTGTGGGTGCCGGTGGTGTCTGCCCCCGGTGCCGCCCACACGGCCGACCTTTGGTGGTTCCGCCCGCTGGGCCCTGCTCCCTCGCCCCGCCCAGGCCCTCGCTCCTGGGCACTGCTGGCCGCTGGCTTTGTCCACTCCCCTCGCAGCAGCGCTGTCGGCACGTTCGGCCGAGAGTCCCCACAGCCGCTCCCCCGTGAGACTGAGCCGTCTTCCCGGGCACGGTGCGGGCCAGGCCGGGCAGCGCCACCGCGTGAGCACGGGAATCCCAGTGCGTCCTGTGTTGTTGTGTCTGAGTTTGTGTGCGGTTTTCCGTGCGGTCAACTGCACACCTGTACTTACTGCTCGTTTGTATTTTGTGAGTTTCTTGTTCATCGTTTAATGTTAGTGATTGATTTCTTTTCTGTTTATGGTAAATAGATGTGTGTGAATCCTGGCTTTAATGCCAGGCCTCTCAACTCCAGGGTTACGGGGACATTTCTACTACATTTTGGTATCTTTGTGGCTTTACTTCTTGTGAAACGTAAATCTTTAATCCATTTGGGACATAATTTGGTATACATACTAACAGAAGAGGTAACTGCATTTTTTGCCAAATGGTTATTTTCTCCATGGATTTATTGAGTAGCCCACACTGTCCCCCGTTGATGGGAAGCACCACCTTCACCTCACGCTCTCGCCCACACACGTCTGTTTTCTCTCCGTGGTCTCCGTTCCCTTCCCGGGGTCGGGGCCCCCCCTCATTGCCTCCTGGTCCATGTCGACACCGAGGAAGACAGACCCCTAATTTCTCAGACAGCCTTCCAGAGCACACTGGAAGTGAATTGTCATTCTTGTAATTTTAAAACTTCCTGTCTAGAAACACTATTTTTCACCAGTTACTCCAGTTTTCTGTCCTTTAACCAACAGTTCTCGTGCACTTAATATTTTTGTAGCAAGTGTGTACAGAAATTTTCAATGATGTTTATTCGTATGTCATTTTCACTGACACAGGAGAGCCACTGACTTTGGTCTGCTTTTCTCATGTCGAGTCACAGTCCCCAGAGCCCTGTCGGCTCAGAGCCCCTGCCCCGCGGGCCGCCCACACACTGCTGCCTGCTGGCCGTGCTGGCAGGTGGGGGCTGCCCGGCCAGAAGGCCCAGAACGCAGTCCGAGGAGCCAGATGGAGTCCACCCAGCTCACGCGCGTCGGCCCAGGGGTTCCTCTCTCTGCGGGCACACATTTGTTGGCACATTCGTTTCTGAGTGTAACTACCTGAGGGGAGATTAAACTGTGCTTCCCTGGCTGCACAACTCAGCTCCTGGTGCAGTGCTGGCGATAGGGAAGTGACTATGAGAACGGGGTGGGGAAGGGAAACCTGAGTCTGGTGATGGAAAAAAATAGAAAGTAAGGAAATACTGATCCATTTAAGTCTTTTTTCCAAATCAGAAAATACTTATAACCAAGATTTAACAAATTTTTGTTAAGTGAACGGATAAATACTGAATTTTTGTCTCAGTGTTTTTAACACATTTCGTACTGCATAGAAATCTCTAAGACATATGCCAGGGACCTCATGATATTGGGCAAACTGCACGTTAATTAAATCATCTCGTGGCGTGGTCCTTAACCGATGGCGCGTGAAACACGAGAAAACTCGTGAGCAGTACAGAAAGTGTTAAAATGTCCAATGGAATCTACTTAAATGGTCCCATTTTTATAAACAGAATGTGTCTTAAGCTTTCATCGCAATTCCACTTTGAAAGGCTCACAAGAGAAAATTATAAGTTTGGGGGTAAATATGGTGTATTGGTGTGGAGTATTTCCTGTGTAAATTTTGCCCAAAGGCAAGCCAATTTTTCCTGGCTAGTATTTGGGAAGTTTTTAATAGCCCCATACAATTTGCATGAATATTCATCGAGAATAGTGGAATTAAAACCCCTGTTCTGCGTGTAAATATCTACTGAGTGCGTGTTAAAACGCCCTTCAAGACCTGCACGAGCTCAGGCGCCCGCCTGGCTGCGGCTGCAGTGAGCGCTGACAGCACAGGCGCTCGGTGACCCTGCGAGCAGCCGCAGGTGAGCTCTGGCGCTGCGGACGGTGCCGTCAGCTGCCTGCTCACGGGGCCTCGGAGCACCTGGGCTGAAGTCCCTGTCCACACGCTTCGTGGACCCGCTGCCACGGGTGCCGTGGGCTTCGGGGGCCCTCCAGGGCCAGCGGGGTGGGCCAGCAGGCAGGGGGTCCGCGCATGCAGTGCGTGGTTGACCATCGTTTGAACCTCAACGTTTTGTCATCCGCTTTTACTGCCACTTTTTCATAGCAGTGACTTCAAATCAAAGTGTTTCTTCCAGATTATTGAAAAGCTGAATTAAGTTCCTGATAGCAGACAGATTAGAAGCCAGTCCTCCTCATGAGCCCAGTTGATGATGCATCTGGTAGACAGAATTTGACTGGTTCTCAGAACCTCGCAGACCAGCGGGGGTGGAGGAAGAGCCTCCCCTTTGTTCCGAATGGCCGTCCTGCCATGCCGTTCGGTTCGCCGTGCTCACCTAAGAGCAAAGGGGGTAAGAACGCCCTGCTGCTCGTGTGGCTTCTTCTGTCTGTGAAAGCAGACCCTGTGCTCACTTCAGATGCTCGCCCGATTCGGTTACCAGGTCTGTGCGGGGTTTCTGGTATCTGCAGCAACTCCTGGAAGTGACAGGCTTGCCCGGAGCACCTGACTCTGTATGGAGGAGGGGCCATGTCTGTGGCCACCGAGTGGGGACCTCTCCCCCCGGGTGGCTGCTATGTGTACTTAGCCTGTAACCGAGCGCACAGTCACTTGGCTGTGTGGCAGTTTGGCTGCGTGGGAATCGGGATACATGTTTAACGCCCCACTGAGAAAGGAAAGTGGGTGCAGCGACATGTGGCCAGTCCGGGCAGCATGTTCCGCGTCAGCACAAGTCAAGGTTCGGGAGACTCTCGTCTTTCTTTCTCAGCAAAGACGTGACGCCCTGCGGCAGGAACTGCCGCGGGTCCGCGCTCACTCCGTGGCGAGCAGTCCTGTTTTCCTCTGCGCTTCTGCAGACATGGCCCCACGGCAGCAGGGCGGGGCCCTCCTCCCTCCCCCTCTCCCGTGAAGAGCCCCTGGAAGGCTTTGCGCACAGGCAAGAAGCATGTGGCTTCCTTAGGAGATGAAGAAAGTCAGCAAACACGTCGTCTGGGTGTTTGCCGTGAAGCCGGGGGACACAGCAGCGTCCCCACTCAGGGAGACGGGTGTGCGCTGGAGGGGACCAGCATCCCCATGGAAGGGAGCAGCACCATCACCTAGGCCATCAGATCGGGGACAGTGTAGCGCCACCAGGGCCCCCCAAAAATTGCTGATGAAAGTTTTCCTGAAGTGCGTGCACTTCCTCAGGGGAAATTGAGCAGGTGTTCTGCTTGTCTGCTGTTTTGCCTGCATGTGTTCTGGACTGTGTCCTAGTACAGTCATCAGTGACTGGCACCCAGGACCTCACACCAGCCATGTGGGCTCAGTACACCCACGCATGGAGCCCTGTGTCTAGCTTGAGTTCTTGAGGAAATTGGCGTAGTCCTCGACATTCCTGTTGCCAAAAAGATTTCAGACTGCAGGTCAAATACTATAGAAGCACTCGTCTGTTCTAACAAAAAGCCTTGAACTTGGTGTCACTGCCACCAGATGAGCAGTGGTGCTGGTTTGGGCCACCTGGCCCCGGCTCAGTGAAGATGCAGGGGTGCAGGACAGAACCAGTCCCAACAGCCCGCCCGCCCGCCCGCCAGAGGGTCCCCCTTTCACGGTCATGAAGGTTCACCCTTTCTAGAGAAAGCAGGGACAGGACAGCTTCTTCCTGGGGGGTGGGGGGGTTGAGCACTTTGCACCTTCATGGACAAGCTGAGTCCGTCACCAGTTTGATATGGACAGGGGGGCGGGGGGAGCGGTGCTCCAGGTGTGTGGCATCTTTCCTGTCCCTAAGATGCTCTTTTGTCCTCCACCGGCTTCCGGCTGACCCTGAATGCCCTTGTGCCAATTCTTCCAACATCAGTCAAGCCCACGTCCTCTGGATTCCAGAGTCCAGCAGGTCGGCGTCCCCTTCTTTCCTCTTGGCCTTTCCTCTCCTGCAAGTGACCCTGAGCCCACCTTTAGCAAGCCACGCACACCCACGCACTCTCGACCAAACCGGCCCTTTCCCTCCAGGTCAGCGATCCCTCCGATCTCACCGCTTGTTCTTTTCAGTGGTCAGATCTCATGTCTTCTGACCATTTTTAAACTATCAACCAAAATAAAATATGCGATGAATACAGTTTAATGTGTTGATGGTAAGGGACATGAGTTACTTTGTCTCCATTCAACTTTTTCATTGACATTTTCAAGTACTTTCACTCTTTTTCTGTAATCCAAGCTGAAAGTAAAACTTGGAAATAATTTACCCTATTGCTGTGTTTTCTTCCTTTAAAACAGGTAAGAATGGAGCAGGGCTGTGCAGGCGAATAGAAAGTCAGTCTGCGGTGCGGGGTGGTGCGGGGCGCTGCGGCGCGGTGCCGCGGCCGCCCCTCACCTGCGAGAGGGAGGCTGTGTGGTGATTGGCAGGCGCGCACCCTGCTGCCCAGCTCTAGGAGCGCCCTCCGCGGCGGAGCCAGGAGGGGCCTGAGCGGCTGGACCGCGTGCACGGGAACCGCAGATCGCCTCCTCCATCCCGGAGGTGTTCCGTGAGCCGACTCGGGAGAGCACGCTGCTGTCTGCCTTCTGCTTTTGTTGTCGTTTAGAATAAGGCGGAAGGAAGGCAACTTCTGTAGTACTTCTGTGTGACCTGAAGAAATGCAAAAGCGTAGACTTTTAAAGCAGAAACATCAGGCAATAAATATTTTAGCTGAAAAATCAATAATGAAATGAAGGTAACGGTTATTAGCGATTTAATTAAGTCTGTATCACGTGTGGAATTACCCTGGGCGGCCACAGCGTAGATGCTGGCACTTACTGAAATGAACACCCATGCCCCACTGAAAACAAGGAGACATAACGAGCAATAAAAAATGAAATACTCCGGGATCTCCAGTCCGGCCTGAATAAATGAGATGTGCGCCGGGACAGGGAAACAAAACAAGAGTTACCCGAAGAATTATGGGAAGATAATGG
Source organism: Micronycteris hirsuta (assembly GCA_004026765.1). Taxonomy (NCBI): domain Eukaryota; kingdom Metazoa; phylum Chordata; class Mammalia; order Chiroptera; family Phyllostomidae; genus Micronycteris; species Micronycteris hirsuta. Next base: position 106,642 of record PVJI01001467.1, read on the forward strand.
AGAGTTTATATATATTCTCTTTATTGATCATTCACAGAACTGGGCGCTTTCTATCCAGATTGACACCTGAGTTATTTGCCCGTCCCCAGTGACTGACAGCAGGTAATGGAAAGGCTTTTACCATGAAACAGCAGCGCCGAATATGTCCTAATTTACTGCCGCAGCTCCCGTCAAAAGCACCCCGGCAAAAACACCCGCTTCATCACTTCAATTACGAGAGGCTCACATTTGGTTTAAGGAGACATGCCTCTCTAATGTGACAGGCTCCACGATCCACGAGGTTCTTCAGACGTCGCGGCTCTCGGGCTGATTGGGGGAGAGATGAAGCCGATTGCTGTAGTTCAACAACTTTCCATAGCGTCCACGGGCAAGGAACACTGCAGACCGTACACTGATAGTTTTTAAAAGTTTTTTGCCCGCTTAAAAAAATGTAACAGTATGAAAATGGACAGGAACTACACTTAAATTATCGTAATGCTATTATCAACCAGTTTCGGGGGGAGGTACGGTTTTGGGTGGTGCCAGAAGTGCCAGGTAGGAGCGTACCGCACCCCTGTGTCTGCGAGCCACGCGTCTGTGAGAGGTGCAGTGGCGGCCGTTCGTCCACCTCCACGTCGGAGCCAGGGCTCTGCTCCGGGAGCCACACTCCGACCTTCCCTGGTTCGCCAGCTTGGAACCCGGAGCCTGGTTCTCTCAGCTCCGAATTTGGGACTAGTTCCTAACTTCTTAAAAGTAGTTACCTAAGTGTGTGATGGGAAGCACGTGTTGTTTTGAACTCCCGTAAAGCACTGTGTAGTTTGCGCGTGTTCCAGGATCAGGACCGTCACGACGTTCACCAGGCACCTCCATCCCTGGCGCTGCTCCCGCTCGGTTGGGAAAGGCTGTGCCGCAGACGCCAGCCTTCCGAGCCCGGCGCCCTGTTGATGTGAACTCCAGGCTCGCCTGGGGAATGATTTTCTTACAGGACGGGTGAGGTGCACGGGCATGGGGAGTTAACAAGGTTGTACTGCACTAATTTCAGACCGACCCCACCAAGGACAAGGAACTCAGGCTGCGAGTGCCGGTGAGAAGTAAGGTTCCACCACACCTGTCACACCCGAGAGCGAGTTTCATCCTGTGAGTTTTCTCTTGGTCCCGTGAGAGCAGAATTACATTTTTGTCTACGTTTCCGGTTTTCCGCAGTGGAACGACGTCAGCTTCGTTTCATGCTGGCAGTTTTTTACCCAGCGCCACAACTGTGAATAATACCTCTGTGTTTCACCAGAGCGCGCCGGAGCGGTTGAAGGGAGAGAAGCAGGAGCGTTGGCAGCCAGTTGCCCTGAAGGCCAAGTGGGAGGATGTCGTTGCAGCCCCCGCCAGCCCCCCGAGTTCGCCAGGGCCGGGCGAAGCTGCGACTGCAGCGCTCTGGCCACCTGCACAGTGAGGGCCTCGGAGGGACCCGCCGGTCACGTGTTCCTTCCGCAGGCATTTACTGGGCGACTGCTGTGTTTCGGGGACAGAAAAGAAAAGGTCTAGTTTCCTCGGGGACCTTGGTGAGGTAACGTGCAGTTTTCCATCACTCTGACTGAGCGAGATGCGCTCACAGGTGTCGGCAAGGGGCCCGGCGGCTCACGGAGTGCTTTTCAGGCGATGTGCTTAGTTCATTGGCTGTAATCGCTCCACCCAGAGTCCCGACCCACTCGGCGTGTCAGGTACTTATGCCTAGAAAGCTCTGTGAGAATTCTAAAGCTGTGAACTTGATAGCTCAGTAAAAAGGCTAAAGATAAGATTAATACACAGAAATAAAGAACCCTTCTGTATCGTAGCTGTAATCCAGTAGGAAAATACAATGATCCCACCCAAAATCTAACAAAAGAAAGACTAGAGTGCACTGTCCATGCCCTTTGGAAAGGTAATGCCTCTGCTGGAAAAAGTGTCTGTTGGTGAGTGGCGACGGTCGTGCTTCATCGCAGGAGGGCCATCGCTCTTCCGACCTGATCTGCAGCATCTCCCCAAGACTTGGGGAACGGGGCCTGAGGCTGCGCTGACTGAAACCTCCTGCCGTGGCAGGCGGGGGTGGGGACAGCGGCGGGTCGAGGCTGGCCTTCCCGGCAGCCCCTGTGGCCCAGAGGCTGAGCCGGAGGCTCGGCACGTCCCCCCGCCGTTGTCCCCACACCAGTGTAGCAGCCACATCCTGTCCCCTCTTCAGATGAGAAAACCAAGTCTTGCCTACACTGCATAGAATGGCAGAGCCAGGGCTCCAGGCTGGTATGCCTGATGCCAGACAAGATCGTGTGAGAAGGAAGCAATAGATCAGACAGATTCATCAGAAGCAGAGTCTAGTGTTCAGAACCGAATAAACCGTATGTGCATTTGTTGGTATATGTGTTTGTGTGTGTGTGTGTGTGTGTGTGTATATACACACAAATATTCTTTAAGAGGACTTGCAAATCAATGTAGAAGGGATATATGACTTAACATTTAATAAGACTTATCAGAATAGCAGATGGCCCATTTAAAGCTTTATTGGATGTAGTTCACAAAAATGAATGTTCATACACTGAAGAGTTAAATGTAACAATAAAAAAATAAAGGTTTATATAGAAATGTAATAGAAAAGATGAAAATCCTAGTGAGAAAACTTTCCTAGAATTTTAACAAATATTAGGAATAACAAAGGAACAGAGAGATTTAGCTCCATAATAAGCTAAATGTGGTATGTCCAAAGTTCCCAAAGTAAAAAGACAACTGAGAAAATATCTTTTCATCAAATAGCACACTAACATTTTATATCTTTTTTATAAAAACCGGGAGAGCACCGCAGACTCTAGCACAGGCAGGCGGGAAGGCGGCGGGTCGCCCACTGAGCAGGAAACCGAGCCCACAGGCGCACCCCGGGGCCGCCTCCGCTGCCCTCAGACGGACGCCCACTCGCGTCTGGAAAGGCAGCGCCGATGCGCCTTTCTTGCAGCCAGTCTGTGAGAGAGGAGCAGAAGCAGCCGGGTTCCCTTTCAGGACTGCAGGGCGTAGTCTCACTTGTTGCGGAGCTTCTGGAAAATGACTTGATGATATGAAACAAGCACCTTACGTTTTTCCCTTTTCCTTAGATGTAAGAAAGGGGCGATGAGGAAGATGTGAGCACAGCTATTTGGTAAAAGTCGTGTCAGTGTCGTGGGCGTGCGCCTGACCCTGTCACTCTGGGGGTCACAGCCACCGCGGCTGCAACGCATGGGCTGGGGGGCACCGCGCGGGAGACAGACAGACTGGCGTAGGTTCTGCACCGGTCTTTCGGTAGCACAGCAGCCTGACCGCACTGACCCTGAATTCCCTCATCTGCCAGTTGGGGACGATGTAGAACGTACCACCTGAGACACAGGAGCAAAATAATGCGCGTAGCACACATCATATGGTAAGCCTTGACTTACTAACTATGGCTTTGTTATTAATTATTATAATTAGCAAATATTAATCGACTATTACGATCAACTGATATGAATTATATTCTTAATTATAATTAATAATGTATGTTGTATAGCATATATAATTAATAATGTATCCGACATAATTAATAACGGTAGCACGTTTTCCTAACACCTTGTCTAAGTATTCGAGGGGTGAAGCAGCCAAGTCACTCACTGAACTCTGGGGGTCCTCCAACCTCACCTGCCGCCAGCCGACCCTGCACTCCTGCCTCTGCCTCCCAGAGCAGCGGAAGGCCCCCCTCTGGGCACGTGGGAGTGCCCGTGCTGGTGGTGCGCAGGTGTGTCCTCAAGGGCCACGTGACCCACAGCATCCCCCGTAGACGAAGGAAGCCCCCTTCATGGGCTCCTGGCACCGCGGGAGTGGTGCCCCAGAGCCCTCGCTGGGGCGCATGGCACCCCGTGGGTCAGTGCTGGGGCGGGATGCCCTGGCTCAGCGCCTGCCCCAGGAGGCGCTCAGCTCACTGGGCTTGCGGGCGAAGTTTGGACCCGAACCCGGGAGGTGTGAGTTCACGGTTCAGCTGGACAGCGACAAGGTTTTGTTTGCAGGCTTTAGTGAAAATGTTACCTTCGAGAAGTGAGGCCATCGGGGAGGCTTCTGTGCTTTGGTTGGGCTGTGGCTCCGCCACACTGCGCCTCCGCGGATGGCCAGAGCCTCGGGCAAAGTCCTCGCAGGGACAGTCCCTGCGCCTTCCGCGCATGCGCTCATCGCTGCTTGTGCGCTCTGATCCTTGGGCCGCGGGCGAGTCACCTGACAGGTGTGGAGAGAAACCTCTCCTCTCTCCCGCTCTGGGGAGTCGGCCGTGGAGTGCAGGGGTGCGGGGTCCCAGGACGGCCCCTCCCAGCGAGCTGGCACTTTTCTGTGACCCGCGAACCGTCTTCATTTTCAAATCTGCCGTCCTATTCTCGTTGTTTTTATTAAACATTCAGACTTGAGGAGTTAGTTTAAAGAGTGATAAATTAAAAACTCTGTATAATGGTGTGTATTTTTAAAGGAATTATCTCAAATAATCTCATCTCACAGGCATATACTGTGGCAGATGTTTGCAAATCTTGGTTTAAAACTGATTGAAATATGTTAAGAAAACTGAAATCATGTCAGTGGTAAAATTTATTTTACCAACTGCAGATGTAAGACATCAAGTTCTCAGACTGATGGCAGAATTAACAAAAAACACCATCTGGTTCAATAATTATCTGAAAATACCCATATTCTTGGATTTGTTTAATATCACTTAGTTCCCAGGTTTATTTTATCTGGGTTTGCACACCAACCAGAGTAGGTTGTGCAAAACGAGACTCTTTCCATCTGATCATTTTTAAAACTGCGTGTTTGCATGAATAATGAATCTTCGAATTGTTACTAAACAAGCAAATTATTTGCGTGTGTGTCACATCGGTTATCAAGTCTGCACATGTGACAGTTTCAACAGCCATCACGTAAAATGCATAGAGCTTGGGACCATATGTTTTTGCTTGACAAAAAGCTAAAACTCAAGATCAATTTTCAATATGGAATGCACAAATTAACACTTTAAAATGCACCACAATATGTACAGCTTGGCAAAACTTGCAGAAATAGCACGTTTCTAGATATTAGCTGATATCTTTGGATTCGACCTTAAGGTATTCAATCATTTTGATTAAAAGACTGATTTCTCATAAAACCACAGTCTGTTGGAGGCGCAAAGCCAATGACATTTGAACATTCATATATTTTCATAAACTTTGAACAATGTCAGGGAGACACCTCCTCAATCTTGGCCACAGAACAGCAGGGCGCTCAATCTTCCTTTGGCCTCAGACAGGACATTTGAATATCAGCGTGGTGTTATAAATGTGCCGTCCATGAGGTGCGCGCCGTGCGGGTTCAAGGAGCAGGCCGAGCAAGGTGGAACGGCCCACTGGGCACCCCGGCCGCTCTCAGCCCTTCCCTTCCCATCTCTGCACACCACCCCCTTGTGAAGGCATGCGGGGAAGGGTTGTCTTCTTGCTTCATGGAACGATTCCTTTGAAGATGGTCTTTGGCGGCAAAGGGGGCTTTTAAAAATGGCTTCTCCCAATTCCAAATACTGCTCTGAGCACTCCTCAATGTGCAGTGCTGATGGATCTTCAGCAACTTTTCCATTTTCTGAACAAAATACTTAATCATCATGCCGCCAAGGTACCTGGTGCCCTTCAGCCTCCTAAATGAGGCTTTAGTGAGAGCTGGATTCTAGTACCCCGTGTCCAGCAGTGCTGGTCCCTGCGGGGTGGCCGCCCGTGTGGCAGGAGGGGGCTTCGGGCGTCAGGTCCTGGCAGGTCACGTGGTGCCGGGCGTATTTACACCTCCCGCAAATAGCCCGTCTCTCTTGTTACAGCATCGTCCTGCGAGCAGCCAGGGTCGAAGACGACGGGCTGCGAGCAGAGATGAGCAGCTCTGTCTCGTCCACAGGGAAAGTATGACCACATTCTGTGCAGGGAGGGGACAGCGAAGGCACGTTTCAGTGTGTGGGGCACACAGCAGGGGTCCGAAACTTCCCACCTAAACCCCTTCAGCCGCGCTGATCTCCGCACTGGGCACCCGCCCCAGTCGTGCTCCTGGACGAAGCGTAGGAAAGCGCTGGAGAGCCTGTACCAGGCGTCAGTGTCGCAGGGACGGAACTCAACCCCCAAGCCATCGTTCACAGTCCAAGCACTGTGGTTCTGAGTGTTCTCCGCACGCGCCCCCATCAAGGTCAGCCAGAAGTCTCCCGTCGGTAAGGGAGGAAGCGCCACATCAGGAAAGACTGCTGTTAGCGGTGTCCGTCACTGAAGTCACAGTGGCCGCGGGAGCAGTTGGCCCCTCTGCCGGACTGGACAGCTCCGTCCTGTGACTCATTGACCTGAGGTCTTTCAGGGACACATGGCCCTGCAGACCCGTTTGCGACGATGCAGTTCGGGGTGGGGACATTGCTGTGTCTGCTGTGTCTCCCAGGGAACCATGGCGGCCACGTGTCTCCGTGACTGGCACACACACACCTGCAGTTGTGTTTTGAGTGCAGTCATGTCTGGTGACGTAAGCGTCCTCCTGCCTCAGGTGATGGTGCTTTGGCAGGGACCACACACAACCCAAGGTGACAGTGGTGCCCCACCCCCCCATGTCCCTGCCCTCCTGGAGCCTGCATCCTACATCTAAACAAGGATAACATAACTGCACATGGTCAGGATCAATGCCACGGAGGACAGAAGGCTGTGGGCAGGCAGCCGGCAGATGGTGCCGAGCGAGGGGCACCTAAACAGGCACCAGACACCTCTCTCTTCTTTGGGAAGATGGCTCTGAGGGAGAGAAGGAACTGGCACCCCAGGAGGGGGCACTTCGTACCGAGGAGGGACGTGCGGGCGCGCTTGCCTCCCGTGACTTGGGCCGTGCGTGAACGCAAGCCTATGTCCCCCCTTCCCTGTTCAGCACCTTTGTATCTGCGCCGGTTTGCCTGTTTATTGCCCGTTTCTGTGATCTGACGTATTTGTGTGGACTGTTGTCGAGATGCGTGAACGCAGCAGACAGACACAGAATACAGACACGGCACTGCCATTGTGGTGACAAGGCGCCACATCGGCCTCGGAGTGCACATGCTGTGCATGTGAGGGGTGCGTTCTGACCACAAAGGCGGCAGAAGGGGCAAGGACACACGTGCCCCATCCTGGCCAGGAGGGCAGCGCGGAAGCCCGTCTGAGAGCCTTCCTGTGAGTGTGGACAAATGGCACCAGTGGGACACGGGAAGCGTTTCTAAAGACAGACATGTCAGATTACATGTCACAGGAAACGATCCTCTGGGAGGAAGGCGACCGTGAAAGCCGCATGCCCACAAGGGCCAGCGTGTTGATGTGCCTGGATTTTGGATGTCGAAGTTGGACATTTAAACATTTTACCCATGAACTCGATCAGCTTTAATCACTGCCAGCAGCAGCGCTCCTTGCCGCACGTGAGACTTGCTGTCGGTGGGGAGGCCGCCCGTCACTGTCATACATCACGCTCAGAAGGACGGCGAGCGCCACGTCCCCTCACGCAGCACCGCAGGTCACACCGAGGCCCTCACAGAGCCCGTCTGTTCTTCTGCTGCGCTGGAGCTGGGGACCACCTGCCGACTCAGGTGCCTCTGGAGATGCCAGTCACCGGAGGTGTGGCGTTTACAGCATGTTGCCCCGCCCTCACTCCTGCAGCCAGGGAGGTGCTGGAGGGAAGTGCTGAGGATGCACGTACCTGGGCACACTCTCTCTCTGTGTACCAGCCGGGGCTGCGGCCAGGGCACGCGTGAGGTGCTGTGCACGCAGCGAGGGGACACAGGCCCCGCTCAGGAAAACGCACCTGGAAGTGGCCCCACCAAGAGGCCGCGGGGGACTTTGAGAGCACGCCCTGTGACTGGCGGACCTGAGAAGGCAGGCCGTGCCAGGGGAGCTGCTGGGGGAGCCCTGCCGTGCTGTGCCGCTCACCCCCGGGGAAGCAGACGGCACCTCCCAGCTGCCCCAGGTCCTCTGTCCAAGATCTTTCCTGTCCCTGAGACCTTCAGCCCCACACCGGGCGGGGACAGCAGGGTGCCCACGCCCATGAAGCCACAGTGGCTTCCCTCCAGCCGTTTGCTGCCATTAATAGACACTCATCAACTCGAGGTCTGTCCAGCCTTCCAGAATCGGGGGTTTGCTGACCTGGAAGCTGTCGTCCCCTCCCACGCCTGTTGAGGGCCAGGTGGGACCCCTTCGTAAAGGAAGCTCGCCTTGCCGTGCTGTTAAATAGTCTGATGCTCCTCCTTCCTACAGGTCGCTGTAAGTGATGTGAGCACAGTCCTCATATTTAGTAATGCCGCAGGGTAAGAATGGCAGTGGATTCCAAACTAGTTTATTTTTTATTCTTGAACTGATATTTGCATAAACTAATCTTAAAATGGTCCTGCACATTTTCTTCTTTACCTATTTTCCATGAAAGAGAAAACAGATAAAAAATTTTTTCAAAGGGCATTGCTAGTCTTTAGAGTGTGGAGAAAATTGATCAAAATATTAATTAGACTTTTGTTTTGCTAGTTTGCATCAGACAGATGGAGTTCTGATCTTTAACGGCACCATGAGTCATGAAACTGCTTGTGTACTAAAATGCCATTATTAACACAACAGTAGTTTTCAGCAGTTGGTAATTATTGGCATAATTAAACATTTATCAAGAAACGAATATTTATCATTCATTAAACTTTCATTAAAAATCCATCTTAGCACAGGGCAGATTAGCCAGTGATTTTCGAGTGATAACTTCCATACCTCTGGCAAGGATCTAGAACACTTTCACACCGAAAGTTGTACACAGGTGATGTTCCGGGAGTTGTGTCCGATATGGGGTTTCAGAGTCACCTTGTGCCGAGTGTCATCAGGACGCGAACCGGAGCGAGGGGTTCAGTCTTTAGGGTTCGCTGCTCCGGGCACTTTCCTCATCAGCCTGTCTTACAAAACATGTCACTCTCGTCAGAGACAAAGCGACATGCAGGCAAGCTCTGCGGCATGGTTCCCATCCTGTAAGTCCCCCAAACAGGCTCCATTTGCGCATTTGAGGGCACGTCGTGCGTCTCCCCATCCCTGGAAGCCAGTGGGGGAGCAGAGCCTGGCGCGGTGGCCCCAGGGGCCGGTCACCCGGTGCACCGCTGTGTGTGTGAGCTGCGGGCCGGGCTTCAGTCTCCCAGGACCAGTGGGAGGGAGCCTCACGCGTAGGGTTCCCTCGGCGGCTGTCCGCACCTCCCTGGTCTGCTTCTCCAGAGCCGCGCGGAGCCACCATGCCTTCATTCTGTTCAAAGGTGGCCGTCTCACTGCATTGTAACCTCAGAGCGTTCGCTCAGAACCTTCTTGGATACGGGTGTGGGTGCCCCCCACCCGTGCGGCGCACGCAGTCACTTTAAGCTCTGCACGCGCTCCCACGCCGGAGGCCTCGCCCAGATCTGCGCGTGTGACAGAGCGGCCAGTGCCTGGGGTGCCCAGGGTCCCCACGCGCGCCAGGCTGCAGGCTTACTCCATTTCCAGTAGCGTCGTTTCTGTTTTCTCCTGGGCGAAAAATTTACTGTATCAGTGCTCTTCTGTCACGAGAATGAATTGAATTTGTACCCTTTAGTGCAGACAACAATAGACAGAGCGGTAACCCAGTGGAAAACAAATAGACACCCCGTCCCTTTTGGGGATTCGGAGAGGTTCGGAGAGATGGCGCTGATGGAGGAGAGGTGGCAGATAAAAAGGGGCCAGCGCAGGGAAGGATCCGGCGGTCATTTATTTGCACGCCGTCTTCGCGGTGTTTGCTGAGCCAAGGTGGAGAGTAACGGTTCAGACAAATGGCGTTAATCATCCTGGCTGCCCCGTGGCAACGGCGGAACACCTAGCATTGCAGCCGGAGACCTAATCAGATTCTCCAGAACCTGCTTCCTGAGGAGAGGATTTTCTGTCTTCAGTTTTTCTGTCACCGGCTCCCCATGGGATACATCCACTTTAAAAGAAACGGAGTGATAAAAAACTGCCCGCGTCCCTTCTCCTTTCCCTGACCCTCCTAGAGCTCATCACATTGAATTTGATGATTACTATTTGTGGCGAAAGTGTTTTTTTGTATCTTCTTATTTACCTACTGTGATAAGGTAGCAAGAGCGCTAATGACTAGTCCAGTCCTGTTTTCTGTCGTCCTCCTGGTCACCCAAGTTTGGCCCGACTGACTTGGAAAGGATGGTGCGTGCCCCGGGGTGCCCCGGGCCCCATCCGTGCGCCGTGGCTGTGCGTGGGGACAGACGCACGTCCGGGCAGAGGTCGGCGGTGTCGAGCGTACCCTGGGAGCACTTGGCCGCTGTTCTCCAGCGGTGTGCCGAGTGTGCTTCCCAGTCTCTCCCGTGCGATCAAAGAGCTGAAGTAGCTCCAGCTGCGTTTGCTCTGTGTTGAATTTTTAGGGATTTTTAAAAGTAGAATATATTAGTTATTTCTGTAGGTATAATTTCATTAACTACAAAACCCAAATTCATTGTCCTGAATACTTTCACATGTGTGAATTGGGTGCGTTTGGTCATCACGTTGTCACACACACCTTGGCACCTGGACGCCTGGAGCACAGCTCTCGGGAGGAGGGGGCAGTGTGGAGTCTCAGGAGTCGGCCGGTGCCTCGTCTGTTTGGCTGGCTGTTCTCCGAAACTCAGGCGCTCGGCCGTGCGCTGCCTCGGTGCTGTTGCAGGCTCTTGGACGTCATCCGAGGAGGTGATGTTCAGCGTGGGGGGAGGGCCCCCCACTTGCAGCCGCTCGAACATTTCAGCTGCCACCTGGGGTGGTGCCACAGAGCGCAGCTGTGCGGCCTTCCTGGAGTTTGTGGGGGGCCACGGGGCCAAGCTCCGAGTCCCAGTGCTGTGGCTGAGGAGTGGCTACGTGCTTTTCACTCCCCCCCCCCGCCCCCAGTGACAGACTGAGTGACTTAAACCAAGAAAGTGCCGTTTGTTCACAGCTTCGATTCCGCTACCCGACATCGTTGCCCAGTCTGACCGGACAGCGGGCTCGTCTCTGAGCACAGAGGTGCCTCCAGCTGCTCTGAGACAGAGGCCCCGCTGCACTGAGTGAGGGGCCCCTCGCCTTCTCCCTCATTTCACTCCAGTGCTTCTGGCCCTCCAGTCTGGAACCAAAGCAAGTAATGGTTTAGCCACATTGACGGAAGTGATTGGCCAATGGAATAGATACCAATAGATTACACCTCAGACCTTGGCCCTCTGTATCTGACCGATAACCAATTTATTACTAATCACATCTGACAAATAGAACACCTTAGACATTTACTTTCCTCTGGCAGCCAGCAGGCATGGGGTCATCTTTCTAGAAATAGGAAGGTCCAAGACTGCTGTGTCCTATGCCCGAAGCTGCGCAGGTCACAGCCAGACAGCGCGTCCCGGGGCAGTGCTGCGTGTGTCTGATTGCCAGTGGGCGCCCCCCCACCCCCGCCCCTGTAGCACCTTGTGCGTGCCGGTGCCGACTCCGGAGGTTCTGCTTGCCGAGCTGCCTTGGGGTGGGGAGAGGTCTCACACCAGGACGGGGTCCATAGGTATTGGCGTCAGGAAGGGTCATGTCCTGCCTGCCCTCCCTCTGGGGTTACCGCAGGGGTCACACAGAGATTGGGACGAGCCGATAGACAACAAAGGAAGAAGAAGTGGCAGGGCTGGGCGGGGTGGGGGCACGGCAGGCCACAGCATTGCCGAAACGTGCGACTTCTGCTAGTGCCAGAAATAACGTGCAGCTCTTTCCTCCCAAAGCAGAAGCGTGCGTGAGAGGGCCTCGTGGCCTCTCCGTGTGCATCTCGCCCTCTGCAAACCTGGGGCCGCACAGAGGCTGCCTAAGGCAGGGGCGGGGCTGGGGGTCCCTGAGCCCATCCTGCATTTCAGCACCTGGCTGACAGCCGCTGCAAGGAAGACACTGCCGTCTCCGATTTCGTCTTCATGGCGATGCCGAGGCAGAGAAGGACATAGATGATAAATACAGCCACGCTGCGGGAGGGGTGCCGCCCAGCTCCTTGCCGAGTGTGGAGCCCGTGCTGTTGCCCAGGAGGGGGCTGATCCCGGGGTTTGCTGGGCACCACACCCGCGTGCTCAGAGCCGCCTCGCTCACATCCAGACGAGGAGAGCAATTTATTGTCTGCCCCTCGAATTTCTCTGAGCGTTCTGTCTAAACTTTAACGGAGGATTGTGTTTGCGATTAAATCTTAACAAATGTTGTTTTAACTAGACTGCAATGTATGTTATTGACAACGAGTGACTTTTCTTCTCAAAATAACATTGGTGCTTAGGCATGCAATTTACAAAAATGACAAGGGAGGGTGGTACTTTCCCCAAGGTGAATGTGGGCTGACTGATTAGCTGGTATTTTAACTCAGATTCTCGCAAATTACAGACATAAGAAACCCTGCAATTTATATGTACTTTAGAAGTGAAAGCTTTAATCCCGTGATTCATGGAAGTAAAGTGGTAATAATTTAAGGACCATATTTTATTTATCCTTCAGCCTTGTCAGCTGATGCCGGAGGTGTCCCTCCTATTCTGGGGTCGCTGCCCTGGCCCTCTCCCTGCTCCTCGGGAAGTGTGAGGGGAGTTGCTTATGCAACCACGCAGATCGTCTTTGGCAACGTCAGGCGAAGGCGTCAATCAGTCCATCTGGGTAAAATCACAAGCTGACTCCGATATTGCTAAATATTTACACTGTCACACACACACAGACATGCAGATGAAAGGAGGCATTCATTAGGGCCCTCCAGCTTGTCAGCTTAAAGACGGAGATTAGAGCGAAGCCTCCCACCGCCGCACCGAGTGCTCCGGAACAGTCTATATTTAGCTGTTCTGAGCAATAAATATCATCATATTGCCTCATTTAGGCGAAGAGAGAATAAATAGTGTCAAGATGATCCCGAGACAGCGTAAACAGATTGCCGTGCGGAGCCTCAGCGACGGGGACTTCCGGTCGGCGAGGGGCCGGTGGCGCTTCCCGGTCCAGCCCTTTCTCCTCGTCACACCCTCCCCGCCTTCAGGGAACAGAGTGTTGGTGACAGACTGGGGGAAATGAAGAAAGAAGAATTTTTAACCACAAAGGTGACTTCAAGTTATGGGAATTGAACGCTAATTAACGTGCGTGCCACGGGGCTGTCTCGGTAGTTGCAAGAGCTGCTGCTACCGAAAATCAAGATCCGCGGCAGCACTGAAGTTCATTTCTGAGTCCTGGAGCTAATGAAGCCCGTCGATCCCAAGGGCCAGCACTGCTCAGAGGCCAAGCCGCCGTCTGACAGGGCGCCCAGGCAGTGCTCGGAACGGGCTCCTCGCCCCCTGGGGCTCCTGCTGTGGGGGACAGAGCCCTGCTGGGGCACACGCCGCGGGCGCCCAGCGCCGGTGTCCCGGGCCGGGCTGCACCCCTGTGCCGCCCGGTCACCGGTAACCTGGGAGCCATCCTCAGTGGGGATCGTAACTGATGTCAGAGTTTTAGTTAATTACACTGGATGATTTTTTTGAGATTAATAATTAACATCTCTCTTTATAACTAAATATCCATAATTAATCAGCAAATCATAACGTGAAGACTAATTAACTTCAAACTCAAATCTTAACAGAAAATCCATATTACTCTCCAGCATCATTAATTACCAGAGTAATCAAAGTTATCCCTCGTGGGATGAAACATGAAGCTTTGTGGGTATATCAGCTGAGCTGTGTTAGCGTAGAAGAATTTCCAAAGTAACTTCAAATGCGTTACTGATTACACAATTACTAGATTATTCCAGCACATTTTTGCCGGCCACATGGCATGTGATTGGTAAGCTGCCCCTGAAGTCGGCTGGGTACCAGGCAGAGTGGTCCCCCCCCCGCACACCAAGTTCAGGTTTTCTCCACGGGAGGTGAACCCAGCGATTTCTTGTTTGCGAGGGATCTGTTTCAGTGCCTCCAGAACTGTGATGTGCCCGTCCTTGTCCCCCTCTGCCTGCCAGAGTGCCAGCTTCAAGTCAGGAGGAACAAGCCGATGCACACCCAACTTTTTTTTTTTGCACTAATAAAAAAATGTGGTAGCTGTCAATTGCTATGTGCTAAAGGGAACTGAGTAATTAAAGAGACAGTGTGGAAAGGAAGAAGTGCCAGACACAAAATCACCGTGGGCATCGTGGGGTCGGACAGGGGTGCTCTGGTTTCCGAGGAACGGCGGCCCCACAGAGGGGACTGAGAGGTGCCGTGGTGGGTTTCCCCATGGAGGCTGGGGTTGAAGGTGCACTGAACATCCACCTTTCAGTCACTGTGTCCCCTCCTCGTTCAGGACATGCGTGGGATGCCGCTCCTTCGCGTGGCAGCTGTAAAAGCCCTCGGCCACGCTGACCGTCAGGGACACTCCAGGGAGGTGGGGCTGCGACTGGAGGCAGAGAGCCGGGTCCTCGGGCAGCACCTCGCCTCACGGGCTGGGGTCGGAAATGGCTCCTCGCAGCCCACAGAGGCACTGAGTATGAAGGTTTCTGTAATTTTGTTGTCAGCTGGTGATGTTCTCCAGTGCTAATTATTTGGAACAATTACATTTTCTTAACGACAAAGGAAGCAGCAGTGAATGGAGCAGGCTCACCTGCAGGTCTCACGGTCGCAGTTTAGGTGCCCTTGCCCTTGAAGGCTAGCGTTTCTTTGGCTCCGCAGAGCCCTAATCAGGGAAGGTGCCTGTCTGCAGCTGTCCTGCTCCCTCCTCGTAAACCCGCTCCACGTGCCGCTGGCACTGCTGGCGCGGGGCTCGTATTTGCTCGGCCGTAGGTCCGTACCTGCCCCTCCCGTGGGCTGCGCACCTCGGCAAGTCCTTCACGCACCGTCGTCACTGTGGTAATTAGCGTGCGGCTCCGTCAACGGGCTGGGTGTTCTTGAAAACGCACGGGAAGCGTGCCAGGCCCCGCTGCACCAGCCTTATCGCCGCTCTCCTTGTTCTCCAGTTCGCTCGCGGGGCCGTTCATGAGTGCGGAGCCATGCTTCCGCTGAGCACTCCTTTCTGCGCCTCGCACAGTTTGCTCCTGGCCGTGGCACTTAGCGCCCCTGCACCCGGTCCCTTCTGAGAGATGGAAACTCGCAGGTCGCGCGTGCTGCGTGCATGCACAGGGCTGCGTGCCGACGGGCCAGGGGGCCATGTGTCCAGGTCGTGGACCTGGCAGGAGTCGGGCTGGGGCAGACGAACGCGCTTTCAGCAGCAGGAGCAGATCTGTGGCCCGTGTGAGTCTCAGATGTATAAGCTGTTATTTCGTTATATTTTCAGTCAGTTTTCATCATCTTTGTGAGGGGCATTTCCCATCCTAACGCAGTGTTTGCGTGCGGTGCATTGGCCAGCTTAACGAGATTTCTTTCAGTGTTCTGAGTTCTCCTGTTTGAAAGCACATGGGCCCAACACGGCCACTGGAGCCGTTGGCGCAGTGATGTCGCGGTCAGCCCGCTGACCTCTGGGTCTGAGTGAGGCCCGCTACTGCTCTGCCCTCACCTACGAGAGGATGCGAGCTGTTCACGGCCAGCAGGGGGGCTGCCCCGCCCACTCGGAAAGTTCACCATGCCCATCAAAGACGGCACGTCTGCAGCTGGAGCCGCAGTTGGACGGGAACCTGCAGCTCAGTCTGTCCCCAAGGGAGTCGGCGTTGTTGGGGGCCCCGTGCTCCACAGGCGGCCTTGGGGGACACTGGACCGTGGGCTCCTGTCCCTGCCCCGAGAGCCATGGGCCTCTCACAGGGACTGGTGGGAAGCCCGGCGGCGGAGGGTCCCGCTGCCCAACACCGGCCACCTCTGCTGCGTGTGCCATCGCTCTCCTGGAGTACTCGTCTGAGACGGAAGCCGTGGCCCTGCAGACGGCTGAGCCCGCCCCCCACCGAACCCTGCCCATTGGCACGGGGGAGCCCGTCTGTGCCAGCCCCGTCCCGGCTCTCTGACCCGCACAGCACCGCACCTGCCTTGGCTCTGCCCCTCGAGCAGCTGTGCAAGGAACCTGGGCACTGACCGCCTCCCTTCCTGGGCAGTGTCTTCCCAGAGTGCTGCGTGTGAGACTGATTCAGGGGGAAAACCTTCTCTCCAGGAACACGCAATCCGTGAAGATTGTAGCTAAACACGTCGCTCCTGGAGTCAGTGTGTCCCTGCCAGACCCTGGGCCTCCATCCCTCAGGGAGTCCAGGCTCCGTGTTCGGCATTGTGTTCACGGCGGCGTCTCTGCAGGGTGAGAGGATATGAAGCCTTTTTCATTTACAGAGCTGGAGCCCAAAGCCAAGTCTCTTCTGAATATAATGGCTAGAATATTGAGAGATCGGGTCCTACTTACAAATAAAGTCAAAAGTGGGACAATGAAGCCAAAACCTGAATCACAAAACTGTGTTTGAAGAAAGAGCCACGCCCAGCGAGGGGGCCTGGCTGAGGGGCCCTCGTCGGGGTGGTGGTTTCCGCCTTGCAGAGAGGTGATGCGCCGGACGGCTCTCGGTGACTCCTCTCTGGCAGGACACATCAGAACGGGGCAGAGCAGGAAAGGGTGCTCGCTGCCTGCAGGAGGAGTGGTGAGTGACAGGGAGGTCCGCACACAGAAGTCCCTCCCAAGCCCCGAAACAGCAGGGGCCTGTCCCCAGGGCCTGGGTTCCGGGGAGGGGGCAGGGCAGGGGTCCAGGTCCTCTGGTCCAAGCCGGTCAGCACTCCCCAGTTCTGGCTCCCTACTGGGTGCTTTGCTGGGAGGTGTTTTTCCTTCATTCTCTGTATGAGGTTTGTCCACCAGCCTTCCTGGAACTGCTGTTAGGAATCTCAGATACTTAGTAACACCTTTCAGGACGTCATCCTGGTACAGGTACCTCGGCCCTGAGAGGGACGTGGCTCGCCAGGGGGACGCGCCGGCCTCTCCAGAGGGTCGGCCTTGGGGACATGCCCCGGTGGCCTCGCGGGCCGGCCTCGTCTGCTTGATTCAACCTCTGAAGTGTGTGCGACCCGCACACCATGCGGGAAGTGGGCCTGGTCTCCGCAGATGGTGCCGTCTGTGTTGGGAGCTTTCTCAGACCGTCCGCGGCCGGCCATGAGGGAAGGTCATGGGAGTCCTGATTCCTGGGTTCCGCGACACAAAAGAGGTCACCACCAGTTTGAGTTCACGACCTTAAGTCCAGCGGAGGTGGCTTTCCAGGCAGCGGGCTGGGCTGTGGGTATCTGGAATCTTCTGCACTGCCCTCAGACCCTGCAGCAGCAGAGACCACACCCATAGCCCCGTCACCTCCCTCCCAGAGCCGCCACCTTCCCAGGGGGCGCACCTGGCATGGAGATGCAGGCGCGTGCCTGGGGTCTGATGCAGACTGCCCGGGATGTGACTCATTCCCTGTCACCGCTCAGTGCCCGTGGGGACGCTGAGGCTCACGGAGGCTGCTCACAGGCAGGTGGGCGTCCTGGCCGATGGTGTGTGTCCAACGGGAGAGGGCAGGCGTCCTTAGTGTTTCCTGACGACTCTGGACTGTGTTACAGCGGTCTTGTGTGATTGCCTCCCAGCACATCGCCCCCGCCCCGTGAGCGTGGGCTGAGCGCATGCTGCACCTCAGCCCGGGCTTCCGCACGCACCGGGCAGACTCACGGGGCACGTCCGACAGCGCCGCGCCCACGGCCTCCTGTGAGAGGCCCTCTTGGGAGCGAGGGGGACATCAGTGACTGTGTCACAGAACGCAGTGCTCTCGTCCCTTTGGATGGAGCAGGGGCCTCCGGGAAGCCGAAGGCAGAGCAGACCGTTCCTGTAACTCTGGCACTCACCTTCTGTAAGTGTGCTGGTGGCGTAGCACAGGCCGTTACCAACACGCCTTCTGCTTGTCAGTGCCGCCCCGGGCCAGCTCCCGTCTCCAGGTGGGACGCCAGGTCTGCGCTCCGGCCGCCCTCCAAGCGTGGCTGCCCCCGCAGCGAACGGCAGCTCTGCGTCTCCAACAGGCCCCACCCCGTTCTCGCTGCCACTGACTGGGGTGCTCTGCGCACCCTCAAAATGAACAGATACGAGGTACTGACCGTCTTCTGTCCTCGGACGAAAACGCTGGTGAGGTGGCCGTTTCGGCGTGGGGGTGAGACCGAGAGGGGGCTGTGACCCGTGTCGCCAGCGCAGAGCCAGGCTCGGCGTGCAGAGCGTTGCGTGTGCAGTGCACGCCCTCCCTGTGCCGGGCGAGTGTGGGAGGCACGCCCCCTGCACCCAGGGTCTGCCGGAGCCTCCTTGGGGCCGTTTGCCAGGGAATTATTATTGTCCAAAACCTGAGTACATTACAGAGCAATTCTCGTTATTGATTTCACTGGCTAACCTATTGGTGGCTGCTACTGCAGGAATAATTTATTTCCTGCTTTGAAACTTCTAGAAGGTTATATTTCATTGAATTTTAATTTGTCATTTTTCCTGCTTTTACTTGAGAAACTTATAAGCTTTTGTGACATTAAAATATGGCTCTAATTTATTAACATAATCTGTTAATATTGTTTCATTGTAATAGACATTAAGTATGATTTCTTAGCATTCTTGTTAAAATTACATCTTAAAGTTGAAGCTGAGAAAAATTAAATGTGGCTTAAGAATCACAATGCATGTGTGCCCCCAATTTTTACACGAAGAGCATTGCTTTTTAAATCTCATTACGTTCAGGGCGCTTTAATTATGACCACGGGCCAAGCCCGCAGTTTTGAGCTCAGTGCCCTCCCAAAACGCGCGGCCTGACGCACGCGGCGTCCGAGGCGGGGCCCAGCACTCCGCAGACGTGGCCTGCCGTCTCGGGGGCAGCGCAGAAGTGGGAGATCAGGGCTGGCCGCCGTGGCGGCGGGCGACGGCGGACGTAGCACGCCGCCCCTGCAGGAGCCGTTTCGCCCACGCACGTCTCTGTAATGCCGTCTTTACCTGCTACGCGATGCATGAAATCTACTCTCGTTTTAGAGCTGCTAGCAACCTTTGACCCCTTTAGTGGAGACGCAATGTGACCTTTCTATTGTCATCGGCTTTCATTCTCCTGAAAATTCTATGAATTTTTATTACAAGTTTTTTTTTAACCAAGCTGCAGCTCCAACCAATTACTCGACGCAGACGAGATGAAGTTGCTGGAGTGGGTGGTAGGGAAGTTTTACAGCCGGCGCGTCGCCGCGGAGGCCGGCCCGTGTCCTGCAATGTCACCTGCCAGGGACTGCCGAGCCCACTATTGGATAAATACATCATTTTATGGAACATTGATTGTTCTATAAGCCCAGTGGAGTATTATGCTCTATGATCAGACCATTTAGATTGTGTGTGGAGCACAGAAAACGCCATATTCAGGATGGCACTAAAAGTGCCATTTGTGTATTTTATAGATGTCATTACAGGGGAACTTCTCTCTGTAGGCCCTGTTTACTGCAAAATTTTTTAGTCTGTAATGACATTTTTCATTCACAACGTATGCCTTCAAGAGAGGGGGGCCTTGTTTTATTTGTTTCATTCGCATTTACTGCACAAATTCTGTACATTTTAATTAAATGTAAGCTTAACAAAGGCATAAGGTATTTATTCTGTGGGAGAATGATGACCGGGAGGAGAGAATAGCACCCCCCACCTGGAAGCAGGCAGGTACCAGCCCCGCCTGCAGCTTCGCAGGGCACAGCTGCTGGTGACCAGGTGGTGTGCAGGGGTCCAGCGCCCTTCGTGTTTGCCGGCCCCGGAGGCGACCCCTCAGAAAGGACACGGAAGCGGGAACCCAGCTTCCCAGTGAGCTTCAGGAGAAGGGAGCCCCATTAGCAATCACTTCCTCCAAAGCCCATCCTCAGCCTTCACAAAACCCCTCCCACTGCCACCGAGCTGCCAGGGCGCCCTGCACTCTGCACCGGAAGGGAGTGTGGCATGCAGCCATGCGGCGTGCCGGAATTGCCCGAGCAGGCTCTGGGCTGCCTTTTACCCACACTCACGCC
Source organism: Micronycteris hirsuta (assembly GCA_004026765.1). NCBI lineage: Eukaryota > Metazoa > Chordata > Mammalia > Chiroptera > Phyllostomidae > Micronycteris > Micronycteris hirsuta. Next base: position 126,497 of record PVJI01001467.1, read on the forward strand.
TTCCACACACAGCTGCTCCCTGCGCCCCGGGAAACAGGCCCGGGGGGCTGCCGTCGCTGCCCTGAGCCCCACGCCGTCTTGGAGCAGTGTGCGGTGCGACCACGTGCTCTGTGAGGTGTGTGCAGCCGAGCCGCCCTCACGGGGCCGAGCTCGTGCGCCGTGAGCCTCCTGTCTGCAGGTGCGGAGACTGTGGACATGGAGGTCGGCGTGCCCCGTGAATTCTTGGGCACCGTCCCTCAGAACCGGGAGTCGCAGCAGAGACTCGTGCCAGCCTTGGCGACAGGCGCACTCGCGCACGGCCCGACAGGACTTCCTTGCGGTCGAAGTGGACGATGCCTCGGTGGGCGAGCCTCCTGCAGTCTGGTCGGGGCCATCGCATTTCACAGGCGCAGTTTTTCAAAGCGGTGCTGACAACACCCGCGACGTTATGAAATTGCTGAATCAGAAGACGGACCTGTGCTCGCGTGGATGAACCGCGCTGGACTGCGAGCCCGCGCCGGCGAGGTGGAGACGGCGCTGTGACGCTCTGTCACGCCGCGGCGGCAGCGTGTGTGCCTGGCAGGTCACGGTCACCGTCTGGAAGTGGTGTCACCCACCCCTGGACTCAGATGAACTCGGAGAGTCCAGAACAGCCTCATCACCAGCGCCGGGAGAGGTCGGCCTCTGTCCAGTGTGGACGGCAGGGGTTGCGGGCACTCAGCATGTGGCACCTCTCCCGAGTCGCCCCCAAGAACCGGACACGCGTCTCTCCCCACACCAGCGTCCCTCCTGTGTTTGACGGGGAGGCAGCGCGTGCCCCCGTGTAATTAACTGGGGGGTGGTGACGTGAAGGCCGCCTCCCTTTCCTCTGTGTCCCTGTTTTTTTCCCACACTCAGAGTCGGATCGAAAGTAACCTTGAAATTAAATGAGGCCCAGGGCTGTGGGGAACAGAAGTGGCAGAAACAGCGCGGTCAAGCCAGGTGTCGTGAGGCACGCAGGTGCTCCGTGCGACAGGGAGTGGCAGGCTCCCCGGAGGGCCGGGCCCAGTGGGCGGCACACTGACCGGGGTCGGCAGCTGCCCCCCCACACCCAGCTGAGCAGGCCTCTGAGGGTCAGAGCTGAGAAGACAGCGTGAGGTGAGGGTCGAGCACCCGCGTAGGGAGACGGCCCATGTTTCACGGGGTCCTTAGCCACATCTCACAGTCCCGCTGACCTCGAAAGCCCCAGAAGCCACGAGTCACGTGTTCTTGTCAGGCAGAGGCGGGGAGGAGGCCACCCCCCAGGCAGGGGCACGTGTGGCACAGACCATGCCCTGGACGCTCACGTGTTCCTGCGACTCAGGGCAGCCCACGGAGCCCCGGGGTGCCTGGCACCGGGCGTCCTGCCATGGAGGTGTGCTCGCGGAAGCTGGCCGGGGGCCGGCCGGTGGCCCCTGTTGTCCTCCCCTGCGCTCGGAGCGTGAGGGGGAGGACACGGAGGCACAGTCTGTCTGTGGTCCGGGGAGCCGTTCGTTTCTGGTTTGTTTTTCTCAACTGCTGTTGACGCTCAGTGTTGCTCTGCACCGGGTCAGACGCGCAGCACAGCGCTTAGTCAGTCCGCACTTACAGGGCTTCCCCGAGGTTCCCAGCACCCACCTGCCACCACACAGGGTCGTTGCAGCGTTGCCGGCTCTGTCCCCTGTGCTGTGACTTACGTCCCTGGGGCTGTTCTGCAATGGCCCGCCTGCTGCTCTTGGTCCCTGCACCTTCCCTCCTGCTCCCCTCCGCCGACCACCAGTCTGCTCTCCCTGGGTCGGTCTCTGCGTTGTTTATCTTGTTCATTCGGCCCACATAGGAGTGAGGCCGTGTGGTACTTGCCTCTGTCTGACTGCCTTATTTCACTTCGCGTAGTGTTCTCCAGGTCCATCCACACTGTCATAAATGATGAGATTTCATTGTTTGGGGCCGAGTAGCATTGCGTTGTGTAAATGTACCACAGGCTTTAGCCATTCATTTACTGATAGCCACTTGGGCTGCCTCTGCGTATTGGCGATCGTCAGGAACGCTGCAGGGAACGTAGGGGTGCGTGCGTTATTTCAGACAGTGTTTCGGGATTCTTAGGGTCTGTTCCCAGCAGCGGAATCCCTGGGTCGTAAGGCAGATCCACTTTTCATTTGTGAGGCCCCTCCACACTACTCCCCACGGTGGCCGCACCAGTCTGCGACCCAGCAGCAGTGCACGAGGTTCCCCCGGTGAGCCATTTAGCCAGGTTCCTGGACGCTGTGTCACCTGTAAGAGGCGGCATTTTGCTTCTGCCTGGCTGAGGGGGCACGGCAGGCCTGGTCTGCCTGCCACTGTCCACCCAGCCCCGCGCAGCGCTGCTGGGCCAGGACTCGGCGGCCTCTGAGCAGGTCAGCAGGACCGGCTACTGCGGTGGATTGTCCTGGTCGGCCGCACAGGTCTTCTCCTGGCCCGAGAGTCTGTGACTCCATGGTCCTTCCAAGAGTCACGCTCGAGACAGTCTGCTGAGAAAGAAGAAATGTGAATTGGTACTAATCTTTGTTTAAAAAGTGGGTTACTTACACAGTTCACCTCCTCACTGGGCTGAAAGAATTTGGGTTCTGGAAAACCGACGCTGAGAACTCACTGTGAGCCCCGCTGCTGCCAGCCCCCAGCACAGGCCAGAGAGCAGGGGAGGGTGCCCTCTGCGGCCCACTGAGAGGGCGCAGGGGAAACACCCGGGACCCACTGCGGACATGGGAGCAGCATGCGCGCAGTGGGCCAGGAGTCCGCATCTCTAACTCCTAGCGCGCGGCTCCAAGTCTGGAACCACTGGGTCGGAGCCAAGGCGGGTCCTTGCGGCTGGTGTGATGCAGCAGCTTCTGTGGTCCCTGCTGAGAGCTGAACCCCGGGGCGGCCCTGCTGGGGCCTGAGCTCAGAGCCGGCTGTGCCGGGAGACTCTCCTTCGGGGCGGCCCCAGCGGGGTCCACAGAACGGCCCCATGTGAGGAGTGCCCGCAGTACGTCGTCTAGCAGTTCCAAGTCCTTCCCTTCGTGTGCATGTTTGCCCTTTAAAAACGGCCTCTGTGAGAGAGCGTGAAGTGGACCGTTTCAACCGTGCCGTTGCCAGTGAGACACGGGGATGGTGGGAATCATGCACAGGTCGTTCTCATGCAGGCCGGGAGGAGGGCCAGTAGGAAAGCCAACAGAAAATTTGGGGTTTGGAGAACACAGGAACTCTGTTGCAAGAGCCAGTCCCCTTTTTTGAAAGTAAAGATTATGATTTTCACTTGTGTTTCGGTCGGTTCAGTTATTGAACACCGACCGGCCTGCACCTCAGATGGCAGTGGGCGGGGGGGCTGCGTGCCCACAGGGGCCCCTCCAAGGTCCGGTGGCGCACCTGCCTCACCCTGCTTCTGTCTCCGCCGCGCTGTCCTGGCTCTGCTCCTGGAGTGTCCTGTCCACCACCCAGAGGACAGCCCTCGTCCCGGCCCCGGAGCCGGGAGCCCAGCAGGGCAGGCGGGCATCTTTCCCTGAAGCGGGTGGCTGCCTGGTGCGTTGGCCCCTGCCGCTGTGCTCGCTGACGGCCCATTGCTAACAGCGGGTGGGCGAGGCTTTTGCTCTTTCGCTTGAACACACAGACACTTCTGTGCAACCCTGGGCATTAGGAAACGGCCTTCCTTTGGTCGGGCGACGCTGCGTCTGATCTTCCCTTCTCCCTGGGCAGCACCTGTCTGTCAGAGACGACAGCTGGGGGGGGCGGGTGTGACCCCTCCCAGGGCAGGGCCCTGGGCCTGGTGTCGGGTGTCAGAGCAGGAGTGTGCGGGAGCCGGTGCCTGGCACCACTCCAGTGGCTCTGGGCCCAGAGCGCCCGTCGGGGTACCTGTGGGCGGCGCAGGGGCGCACAGGCCCGCCTGTGTGGAGGTGCGGCCGTGTCTGCGGGAGAAAGAACGGTCTTGCTGACTGACGCACGTCCTGACACGCGTCCCGCTGGCTCTAACCGGCCCCTGTCTCCCACAGGCATCGTGTCCAAGTCCTACGAGTGCCGGCTGAAGGGCCAGGGAGCCACGTTCGTGGAGACGGACAGCCCGTTCACCGCGGCCGCGCTGGCGGAGGAGGCCCCCGTGGCAGACAGGCCCCTGCGGGGCAGCCGGAGGCCGGCGGCCCCCGAGCAGGTCCAGCAGGTCATCATCATCCAGGGCTACGACGGGGACTTCGCCCTGGACGCCTCCGTGGAGGAGACGGCCGCGGCCACACTGCAGACGCTGGCGCTGGCCGGCCAGGTGGCCCGCGTGGTGCACATCACCGAAGACGGGCAGGTCATCGCCACGAGTCCCGGCGGGGCGCACGTGGGCGGCGGGGCCCGCGAGCCGGTCCTGCCGGAGCAGGTGGCGGAAGAAGCCACGCAGGTGGTGGTGGTGGGGGGCTCGGTGGAAGGCCCTGTGGCCGAGCCCCTCAGCCCCGGCAGCGCCGTGATACAGCAGGTGAGCAAGCAGGAGCTCCTGGACCTCAGCGAGGCCGCGGGGGCCCCGCCCGACGCCGCCTCTGCCTTGGACGCCCTGCTGTGCGCCGTCTCGGAGCTGGGAGGGGCAGAGGGCAGGGCCGGGCCTGGCAACACTGGCAGGGCCGGCCACAAAGAGGTGCTGGTCCAGCTGCCCGGTCAGGAGGCGCCACCCAGCGCCCAGCCGGAGGCTGCCGAGATCCACCTGTTCCAGAACGTGGAGGACAGCGCGGCCGCGCAGCCCCTGGAGGTGCTGACCCAGGCGGTCCGGCCCTCGGCCCTCGGCGCCTCACAGGAGCGGGCCCAGGTGGCCTTCAAGAAGGTGGTGCCGGGCGTCCTCCAGTTCGCAGTGTGCGACGCAGCCACGGCCGGCCCGCTCGGCAAGGACGGCGTCACGCAGGTCATCGTGAACGAGGAGGGCGCCGTGCACATGCTGGCGCGGGATGGGGCGCAGCTCCTCGTGCAGGAGGCCGCGGCCGCCGGGCCCCACGGGGAGGTCTCACAGATCATCGTCACGGAGGAGCTGGTGCAGGCCATGGTCCGGGAGTCCGTGGGCAGCTTCGCCGAGGGCGCCACCCACTACATCGTGACGGAGCTGCCCCCGGGCGCGCAGGAGGGCACAGCGGTGTACTCCCACACCGTGCTGGAGGCGGCAGCCAGCGCTCAGGAGCTCCTGCAGGCCGGGGCTGCGCTTGGTGCCGAGGCCGGGCTCCCCGGGGGGACCGAGCAGCTGACCAGCATGGTCATTTACACCCAGGAGGGCGCCCCGACAGCCACGGTCATTCAGAGCCAAAGAGACAGCCACGAGCTCCAGGAAGCCTGAGGCACAGGGTGGGCACGGAGGACCCGGGGCACCGGGCACAGGGTTCCTGGAGGACGGTGACAGCGCAGCTCAGGGGGGACCCAGCGGCTGCGTGAGAGCGCACGGCCCCTGGGCGGCAGGCGGGACAGGCAGCCGCGGGGCCCGGCCAGGGCAAGAGGCCACCCTGCACACCAGCCCTGCCCAGTGTCGGCCCTTCTTTCCCAGGTGCTGGGAGGGCCTGGCTGTTCTGTTCTGCGTCCCCACCCACTGCATACAGACACTTTCCCGGTCAGTTCACAAAGGACCGTGCCTCTGGCGGCAGCGTGGGCACAGCACGTCCTGCGGCTCGAGGCGCGTCTGCCCTGGCATTCCAGCATGTGGCATTCACATGCTGTTTGTTGGTTTGGCTGGAAACCGCAGCTGCAGGTGTCCCCGTGCTGGTGTGGCCCGTCCCTGTTCCTGGCATTGAAGCGGGAGCGCCGCGGCGCCCCCAGGCCAGAGCGTGCCCCCCGTGCATCTCTCGCCCGCCGTCTCGCAGATCTGCAGCTCTGGTTGCATCCGCTGCAGAGCAACGAGGACGTCCCAAGGTCAAGGAAAGCCCCCGAAGTTTATTTTTAATTAAAACGTACCCTGGGTGAGACAGCTCAGTGCTTCTAATTTCAACTTCGTTTCCTACAACGCAGCCTCCCTGTGACGTGTGCACTCTGGAAAACACTGTTCCTATCAACGTTTTGCTTTTGTGACATGTTTGTTGGTGTCAATGTCACTTTGCAGGACTCGTTTGTACTTCATGTCGGTGTGAGTGGCTGCGTGGCCCACCCCCGGGGCCTGCATCGTGCGTGGTGGGCGGTGGACACAGACTCGCGTCCACTGCAGCTGTGGGATGCAAGTTCACGCTCCAACAGTTTGTTCCTTGATACAATTGCTCTTCTTTCTTTTCCGAAATTGTGAAATAACCCCTCCCGCTGTGCACAGGTTGTTCTGTTCTGTTTCCTTTTTCTTTGAAATAAAATTATAGCATTCAAGGAGGATGTGGTGACGTTTCCAGCCATTGGCCAGGGGGCCGCTGAGGGAACTGACGAGAGCATGCGGTGTCCGGCGCGCGGTTTCTCCCCGTCTGCTGGCTTCGCACCCGCCCCTCCTGCGCCCGGCGCAGCATCCCGGACAGCGGGCACAAGGCCCAGGCAGGATCTGGTGACAGCGACGCACTGGGTCACAGTTAGCATGCATGCACGGGAGAGCAGACTCGAGAGAGGTGGGGGAGAAGATGGCGCCGTTCAAGTTTGGGGAGAAGTGGCTCTTAGGCCCCTGTCTGGAGCGGACAGGGTGGAGGCGAGCTGCAGGGGGACCTCGTCTTCACGGCTCAGGGCCCTGTCCCTCAGGGCCACCTCCCTTCACACAGCTGCACCCCCAAAACCACAAGGTAAAGCTTGATGTTTGGCACGGAGGCTCCTAATTAGCAGAGTGTGACTTGCCCGTGTTCTGTGAAAACAGCAGGGCCGCTCGGTCCTCCTTCCACTCTGCCCCCGCCGGCGCTGACCGCTGTCCGAAAGAAGGCGACCTTTACAAAAGGGGTGCCCCTCCCGGCCGCTCACACGAGCTTGAGAAAAACGAAAAGGGGGGCTGTTTTCCAGTGGGAGTATTCTCGCTCGCCCCATCATCTGCACCCTGCCAGGGGCTCAATGCTGACTCCCCCATCCCCCACCCCGCTGTGCCCAGGCCTGCACCGCTGACCTCTCGGCCCCGTCCCAGCTGTTGATGCTGATGCGCTGCTGTTGACCGCTGCTGACGTATTCAGGATAAATGTGTCTGGGGGGCATTTAAGTCCCGTCAAACCCATGCAGCTGCAGTGTGGAACCAGCCACCACGCCACACATATGTGGAAAGAGCAGGCCTTCATAGGAAAACACCGTGCCGGGGTGTGTCGAGGCCCCCAAGGACCACAAAGGGATCAGTGGGCTCTTGTGGCCTGTGATTGCCACTGGGGCAGGGTCGGTGGTCCCCTCCCTCCTCTCTCGTTGCACATCTGTCGGGACCAAAGGGCATCCAGGGGCCCAGATGCAAGCTTGCCCATAAAGGTGACGTACCAGCTTACAGCTATCCCTGAAGTTTCTGCTGGGGAGTGCAAGAGAACCTTTTAAGTAAAAAAGCGAATGGGCTATGCACCCCTGGGTGTCCAGCTCCACCCGATCCAACGATCATGTCCCAGGGGCCTGTGGCAGGCGAGGAAGACCCGCTGCCCTGTCCCGGTCAACCCAGAGACTTGGATTAGCACTCCCCTTCCACGGCAGACGGGGGCCACGCTCCCGCGTGTGGTGGCGAATGGCGGAAACAATGGTTTCCACAGGGAGGAAGTGCAGCCACACAGGTCACTTTGATGATGTGCGGGCACTCAGTGCACCTGCGTGCGGCTGCAGGCCTCGCCGAGCGGGCTGGAGCAGAAGGAGGAGATGCCACAACCCCCACTGCGACAGAAACACACTGGCAGGCAGGCCCGCGTCACCGAGAGACGCAAAGAACGTCCTTTAAGCTGCAGGGGTCACTCTGGAAACCAAGTAAGAGTGCTCAGATTGGGTCAGCAGCACCGGAAAGCCTGCTGCCGCCTGTCAGCCCCACCAGGAATGTGGAGACACCCACCCCCCAACAGATGTAACGGCAGATCCCCGGTCTGGCCGCACTCACCCGCGGGGCCACCCAGCAGGGCCCGGCCCAGCCATCGTCAGGCCAGGCTCCACAGCTCCCCCACCGCGCCCTGTGGACAAGCCCCTCTGCCCAGGACGCGGCGCCTAGGAAACTCTGCTCCCTGCGCAGCGTCTCAGTCCTCAGGTCTGGCAGACTCCGTGTTCCCGAGCGTGAAGGTGAAATAATGGCACAAGGAGGGAAAAAATATGGGAGAACCAGCTTAGAGTTCTAATCCGGAGTTGGTTCTAGGAAGAGAATTAAGGAACAAGAAAGGCCATTTATTTAGCACACTAAAAGAAGCTTTAAGTTTTCACTTATTTTACTGTCTGATATTAGCCCATCGTTTCAGAGAGCATGCGGCTCAGTTAAGGAACCTCCCACTCCGCTGTGTTGAAGAACACAACTCGTTTTCTCTGCTCCAGCGTGACACCATTTCACATGAAGGAAAAGTTAGCTCGGATGGCAGTTACAGGTTTCGGAAGCACCTTCTAATCAGGGATTGGTGATTCATTCTCAGCTTCAGCAGGCGATCCATCTGACATGCAAGGGGAAAAATTAGCAGCTGTCACCGCATGACGAGTTAATTTCCTGATAGACCTGACACTGAAAAGCCATTTGGAGGCCTGGCGGTGGCTGGTGAGAAAACCCGGCACTGCTTTGTGACTGGAGATGAGGAGGGCGGAGAAGCGGGCCGCCTCGCACACACGGGACCGTGCGCGTCTGGCGTGGGGTACAGGCCAGGCCTGCCCCCGGCCCCCGCTCCGCCCTTGCCCCACATGTGCACCGGCACGGTCAGAGCGTGGCCGGGGCCTGGCATTCCCAGCAGGAAGCGAGAGTGGTTTTCACCCTTGGAGCTCAGGCTGCTGGTTGCGGGGTGACGTGGCATCAACATGGAAAAGCAACCTGTGGAACGAATGTCGTGGGAAGAGGGATGTGGAGGTGGCGGGAGGCAGCTGGTCGCCTGGGCGCAGGTGGGTCCAGGCTGCCCGGCCTCCCGCAAACCCCACTCTGCAGTCACTCCGTCCAGGGAGATCCATTTCCAGCCCAACAAGTTGGACAAAAACGCTTTTCTTGTTTAATACCCAGAAGGCGGAAATTAAAGACAGAGAGCTCAAAGCATAAAACCGACTTGCAAGTGTTCCTGGGACTGGTGCGGCGTTCGGGGCAGGGGGTGGGTGGAGGCAGGCGCCAGGCAGGTCTGGGCCCTGCATGTGGGCACCTGCAGCCCAGGTGCCCAGCGCAGTGCAGGAGCGTCGTGTTCAGGAATCTGAGCTGCCACATCTGTTGCGCAGCCACTGTTGCCACCCGGGGCTCCGGTCTGTAAAGAGAGGGCTGAGCGGGCCTCTGGGGATCTTCATCCTGAGACTTGAGGTGAGGAGCCCTGTTCCTTCCACTCGGGGATCCGCAGCCCAGGCCCAGGGTCTCGGGTCCCCTCTCCAGTGGGTGCCAAGTGCGTGATGTCATTGCCTTGCCCAGGAGCCGGCCTGGCCAGGCAGGGGACAGTCACCGGTGAGCACGGCGTTGCCATGGCCCACTCCCAGAATTAAATGAACTCCCCTGCGGAGGCCACCGATGCCCCTTCCTGGTGTGCTGTGGAAGGAGACCCCGGGGTTCTGGAGAGACGCAGGAAGGACAGACCCCTGGTGGGAGACCGAGGTCTCACGGAGGCACCTCTGAGGTCTCCTGGTGGGAAAGCCAGCTGCAGCCAGAAGAGCCTGCCCGCAGGCCAGCCACCAAGCAGCCCCCCACAGAGCCTCCAGCAGCGTTGGGCCTTCCTCAGAAATGGGCAAAGGGCCAAGGACCACCGCCATCACGGACACCGAAACTGAGTGGGCGGAGAAGAAAGTTCAGCAGGTGCATCTTCAAAGAAAATGTCAAAAACTGCACTTTGATAATATATGCTTCCATGAAATAATAACAATTTTTTATATTCTTAAAAAGTAGCAGTAAGAACACAAAAAAGAAATTAAACCAAGTACAATAGATGCCATTTTTAAAAATCCATCAAAGAGTTGGAAGATTAACTCAAGGAAAGTGTTCAGGAAGCAGACCAAAAGGCCAAGGAATTGAATGTTGGAGTTACAACAAACGGAACACACAAAGGTATCGGTACAGGAGACCCACAACGGCTAAGAGAAAATGGGGGAAACAGAAATAAGGAAATTATCAAATAATTGGTTCAGCTTGAGGGCTAAGGTTTTCCAGCTGGAAAGGACCCGCCCTGGGTTCAGAACTGTGGAGTTTCAGAAACCTGGAACAGGTGATGTAAGCGCTTTCGCTGAGAAAGATAAAAGGGTTCGCACACAGGAAACGGAAATGGCCTCAGGCTTCTAAAATAAGCCCTGGATACTGGACGTCCAAAAAGGAGTACCTTCAGGCTCCCAAAGGAACACCTCACTATCAAAACATTCTACACCCAGCGAAACTGTCCACCAAGCGTCGGGGTGGAGTACAGACGCCGTTCGATGCCCGGTGTCCCCACAGAGCTGCCTGGCGTACGTCCGTCCCAGGGTGACATGTGGGGAGTACAGGGGCTGTGAGGACAGGGGAAGGGGACGGCGGACGACTCGGGACTTCGTTCCTATGGAAAACACGTCGTGAAGGTGTGGGTAGCTTGGAAAGAGTAAGTACCAGCAAATGAAAAAAAACCTGAGCTGATGAAAACAGCGAGGTGATATCACTGCCAGAAGCGGGAAGCCGGCATATGCGATGGACGCCAAACAGTTTGGTTCAGCGGGATTCGGCGTTTACAGCGTCACGTGATGCTCTCTGGAAGTGGGTTGGTTGCAGACACGTGCGCTCACCCTCCCAGCCTAAGAGGAGAGAGAGTGCTGCATCCCGTAGGCCCTGAGGGGGCGTGAACAGACCAGGTCTCAGGTGTGGCACCTCAGCCTGAGTGCCAGTACAGGGCAAGAGCCAATTCCTGCCTGGCTGGCAAACTAGCACGGGCCCCAGCTCCCTCCCTGGAGAAGCGACACGGGAACAGGAGTGAGGAAGTGGCGGGACCCCTTGTCTGGGCTGCAGGGAGCCGGGCGTGTGGGTGGGGCGAGGACAGAGCCGCCACCACCACCACCGTGGTGCGAGGAAGGCCTAGACACTGGCGAGGCCTCCCGACCCTCGAGCGGACTCCCGGGCGGGAGACGAAAGCCTTCACGTGCCTCCGTGAGTGGAGGGGGAAGGCCTGGGGGTTGGGGGGACTGGTGGCTGATTCCAAGTCCCTCCACCGGGGCGCTGCCCTTAGTAGCTGTAGTTGCCTGAACGTTTTTTTAAAAGTATGTAAACGTGGTTATGATGCTGTAAAAAGTGAATAGCTCTGTGTTAGAAAAGAAGGAGGCGCGTGGAATGGATTCCCATTCAGCTCATGAGCCGGGCCGAGGAGCTTGCTCTGGGCCAAGCTGCCCGCCCGCCGGCCCACGGAACGGGCCGAGGCACCCAACAGCCCCCAGGAGTTGCCACAGGCAGGAGGTCCAAACGAAGAGCGTGTCGTCCAGTTTCCGATGTGTGCGTTGGAAGCAGCCCCTGCCCCCGCCACTGGAAAGTCCCTGAGTGGGCTGCTTCAGGTGGACCGCAGATAATTCCTACCCGCGAGCTGTGTGATGCTCCTCGGGCCGTGTCGGGTCGTCTGAGCGGAGGCTGTGTCACGTACTGCTGCCGGCCACGTGCCTGCTGTGCTGTGCGTCTGAACAGCCAGAAACGGCCGGCAGCCAGCCTGGGCGCGCACGTCTCAGGCAGTTCCCCGACGCAGCCCAAGTCTGTCTGCACAACCTCATCGGAAGGCGTGCACAAGGGGGAAGGGGGCAAACCTGCTCTCCGCGAGGCAGGAAGTTCTCTCCAGGACTGAGAACTGCGTGGAACGAACGGCACACTCCGTCCGCCCCTCCATGGCGGTCGGCTGCACTCACGCAGAAAAATGGCCTGTAGTTTCCCTAATGTTTTTGGCTACCAACACTGTTGTGTAGTTTTCAGCATTTGAGGGTGGATGGGTCCTCCCCCAGAGAGCACCAGGGCGGAATGTGGACTGACTTCCGAGGGGCCATCGCTGACTCTGTACGGCAGCCGGTGGCCGCCTGCGGCCCTCGGGCTCCGGTCTGGGCTCCCGTTCTGCAGCGCCCGGGGAATCTGTGACACGGGGCAGCGGTCTCGTGGGTCATGCCCTCCTCCAGAGGCAGCCAGCTCAGAAAAGGCTTCGGCGTGGGTGGCTCGGGCAGGCAGATGTCCCCGGGGGCAGGAAGGAAGCGATGCTGGTGGCCCAGCACGGGTGGGGGATGATCCCCTTTTCCCTGGCCCCACGCCCCCTGGGAGGACTCAGCTAAGTCAAGGCCCAGTCTCCTAACGGCCACTACACTGTTGTTGGTGGAGCTAGGTCAGTGGTCCAGGGAGCGGGCAGTGTGCTTCCTGTTCCTACCTCTCCGCCCCTGAGCAGCTGCTCCGCTGAGCCCAGCTTTCCGAGCGTGGGTGGGCCACCGGGGCCACGCTGCGTACACCGTGGGGCGGGACCCGTTAATACTATGCCCGTTAGCCTTGGATCTGAAGCCAGTCCCTCTGTCAGCTTAGCCACACACCTTCGCATCTTGTTTCTCGGCGGTTCTGACCTTGGAATAAAAAGCAAGAGATGTTATTTTGGGGGCCCATTAACTCCCCAAAGTGCTCCCCCTCCTGCGGACGTCAGCACTGACTCCGCCCTATGGTGACAGTGTGAATGCTACTGGAAGTTGGGCCTCAGGCTTCCACCCCCGAAACCTGGGTCCTCACGCTCTTCTGAGAAAAGTTACAAGACATGGATGCCACCGCTGCTGAGGCGTGTCATCGGAGAGGAGCTGGCTGGGTCTCCTGGAACTGCACCCAGGGTTTGGAAAGGATCTCGGGGCTGCAGGGTCCTCAGGTGCCCAGAGCGCCCCTAGTAGGTGCTCTTGCCCTGCAGAGGGTCCCCAGGGCTTTGTGGGTCCCACCAGCCGGGCACCCAGCCCTCCCTGCACCTGTCCCCGTGAATCAAACCTGCTGAGCCGCCTCGGGCAGCGTCTCTCCAAGTGTGTCCCCCTGGCCCGGGATCTTGTCCTTGTTCTGGCCGTGATCCTCAGAGAAAAATGATGTAACAGACAGAAAGTTTCACAGAACAGCCCTAACCCTTACTGCCGTGGAACAGCCTGCCAGGTCTGTTCCCTTCCCTCTTGTGTGGGTACGACTTCTCGTCTCCTCAAGTGAATTCACGGCACGCCAGCGAGTCCCAGCCCACTTTTGGAAGTCACTGCCTCTGGACTGTGGGCATCAGAAGTGCTTGAACGATTGTTAAAACACAGATGCCTGGGACCCATCCCGGAAGGACCCAGGAATCTGCATTGTAATGTATGTCACAAGCGGGGAGGGGCTTTGTTTGAAAACTGTGCGTGGGCAGCACTGGAGCCTTCGCGTTGGAAGCCCGTCGGGCGCCCCGTGAGCTTCGTCCCATGGTAAGTGTCTCCTAGCGTCTCTGCAGCGCCTTCACCTCGTGATGCCGTCTGGGTTACCGTAGCGAAGCCCTTACAGGAGCACCCGGCAAACCATCATTGTCACTGTTTGCCACCCACAACCTGTTCTTTCTGGAAGCTTCCCCGTCCTGGGAAACGGCCACGGTCTCTCAGCGCTGCAGGTGGGCGCAAGGAGCCACCCCACCCTCCTGCCTCTCTGCGCTGCTGACTCGGGCTCCGCACCCTGGCACCCTGGGGGTCCGCAGCCACTGTCCCTTGTCTCTCTGATTTCTACTGCCCCTTCCCACGGCCCAGGGGGGCCCTCGACACCACATGCTTCTGCTCTCACGTTGCTGCGGGGCAGCAGCTCTGGAGCACCTCGGCGGTGGTCCTGGCTCAGCGCCTCTGACCGGCTCAATGTCAAGGTCTCGGCGGGGGCCACCGTCCTGGAAGGGGGGGCTGAGGCTGGAGGATGCCCTGCCCAGACCATCCCTCTGACTTAGGTGGCTGGACGCCCTCGTGGCAGGGCAGCACCTTCCCTGAGGGAGGCTGGGCGCGGTCTTTACAGGCAGGTCTCATGCATCACCCACTGCCACTGCCTCCCTCCTCTCTAGGGGAGGGACCTCGGCTCCACCGTGAGGAGGGAATGTCCAGACTTGGTGGACACACCCAAGGCACCCCACCCCACCCCACCCGACTTGGAGTCCCGAGGTCCACGCCGAGCGCCCGGCTGCAGGCGTTTTGCCTGGCTCCCAGAACGTCCAGCTCCAGGCACGGCCCCAGCCCTGGCTGCTCCGGGCCTGTGGACCTGTGGCTGGGAGGGTCCCCGGCAGGGCCAGGTCTCCCTCGCTGCCCAGTCTCAGCCCAGCAGCCTGGCCCCCTCGCGTGGCCCCTCCGACCATTGACTGTGAAGCAGCCCCTCGTGGACGAGTGTCGGGAAGTGCCTTGCCTCTCATGCTGCTCAGCAGTCTGTGCACCCTGGGCCGAGCTCCGGCCGCCAACTGCCCTCCTGGCCTTGCCCCAGGTCACCGTCAGCCCAAAACAGAGCGACCTGGCAAACTGACACCTTGAAGCTTCGGTGCCGTTGGTTTCACCAGAAATCTGGGGGAGTGAGCCAGGAAGGCACGGGGTGTCTGACGCAGACGTGATGCTTGGAGCCCCCTTCCCTTTCCACCGGCTCAGCATCCCACCCCCCACACCCGGGTGACCGCGTCATTTCTACGCCACCCGCAGAACAAGCCAGTTTTCATGTACTGATCTGAGCGCGAAGCTATGTGGGTTTTTTACCTGTTCTCTAAGTTTTCCAAAAAGTTCTTAGAAAATTACTCACACCCACGAAGTGAAAAATTAAACCCTGCGGGAGTCAGGACGCGGCCAGAGAGATGAGTCTGGGGGAGGAAATCCAGGCGCTGGTCTTCAGCATGAACCGAAGGAAGGCGACGCCTGTTCTTTCCCAGAGGAGTCATGCTCGTGGAGAAGATTCCCGTTTCCTTGAGGATTTTACCCAGAACAGATGAACAAGGGAGCAGCACAGCACCGAGTTCACACGCCCCGAGCCGCGCTCCTGGGAGACGGCACGTGCTCGCGCCCGCGAGTGCGCGCCCGCCGCCCGTTCAGGCGCACGCGCACCTGCCGTCCCTGGCGTCGCCGGGCTCAGCAGCCCTCTCCCTTGTCCTGTGAGACGTCTCCCTGATTTGGGGACCTTTCCTACTAATCCTCCTCCCTGCGCTAACGACCCTAACATTCCACAAAACGATTTCTTTCGCGTCAGCCTCCATTTTCCAGCCTGCTCTTGCCTCATGCTCTCTTTTCTCCTGGATTTCCCGTTTTTCAAGGCCAAAGCAGACTTCAGTCTGCTGAATCTCAGCCCCTTCTTCCTGTCTAGGATGGCCTGTTACCTATTGCAAAGGTCATTTTAAGTGTAATTCAGCCTAAATTGCTTTATTTTCGAATCGCCATTTTTTCTCCCTTCTTTGTCCCTCCCTCGCCCCGCCCGCCCACTCCCGCGCTCGCCCCCGCTAAATCTCGGCTTTCAAGGACTTCTCCATCCTTAACAGCTCTCCATGGGGTTGGCGGAAAGTGATTCCTTAGATCTGCTGTTTTAAAGGATAGATTTATGTCTTCTCAGCCTGGCCACGCAGGCAGGGGGAGGTGCATTTCCGGGATAAGGGAAAACAGCCGCAGAAACCCCGCCGTGAGTCTGCAGGACCCCAACAACAAACGCACTGTCTTGTCCGGGGATCAGGACCCCGGCCGGACACCGAACCGGAAGCTCATTGGCCGCTTTCCGAACTGAATGGGGCTCATCTGTGGCTTCAACTCCCTGGGCCTTGGGGTGTGCGTGCATGTGGGTGTGTGTATCTGTTCACATGTGAGTGTGTGTGGGAGTCTGTGTGCCCGGGTGTGCAAGTGTGCATGTGCACATGGGTGCACGTGTGTGTTCATATCCAAGTGCGCACAGGGCCCTGTGTGCACACGTTTGCACACGTGTGCCTTCATATGAGCACACAGGGTCTTGTGTGTGCGTTTGTTTGCACGCATACGTGTGTGTTCACATGTAGGTGTGTGTAGGTCTTGTGTGCATGTGTGTGGTGTGCGCGGGGTGGTGCTTGTCTGTGCATGCATGTGCATGTGATCGCATGTAAGCACACTGGGTTTTGTGTGCCTGTGTGTTGTATGTGTGTGCATGCATGTGTTTGGTGTGTGAGTAGCACGGGGTCTAGCATGTGCACGTGTGTGTTGTGAGTATGCATGGGCTTCTGTGAGGGAGTGTGTGTGTGTGTGTTGATGTGTGTATGTGGGGTGTGTCTGTCAGGAATGCAGAGGTCTGTCCACTGGGCTTCCTGGCTTTGGGGGTTCTGCCTCTCAGCTCCTGAAATGTTACCCACACAGCTGGCTCTTTCCAGAAGGTTCTGTCTCCAGCTTCCTCCTGGGCTGAGACAGCTGTCCCAGGCTGGGGGACACAGGCCCCAGGTCAGTCTACAGTGAGGGGCACGTGTCCGGAGCCTCTCCAGCTGTGGCCGGTGGGTCACCACTAACTTCACCTCCTACCAGCTTCTCCAGAGGAAGCGGAGGGCCTGCCCAGGGAGCCTGCGTCCCCTTAGTCCCGAGTGTCTGAGGTCATAGTGGCCTCTGCAGGGAGCAGGACCTCCGACAGGGGCTCTGACCTGGCCGCTCCGAGCCTTTGTGACAGTGGTTCTGGAAGGTTCTCTTAACATGCCAGGGCCTCCCTGGCATTCAGTAAGGGCCCCAGGCTCTCTTCCTGTGAGGCCACAGGGATGATTTCCCCTCCCCTGCAGTGGAAGGAGGGGTCTAAGTGGTTACATTCAAATGGGGGCCTGAAGTGCTCCTGGTGGGTGGGCTCTGCCTTCCTCCCCCACCCCTGCCTCCCACCAGGCCTTTTCCGGCTTCACACGGACCGTTTTCATTGACAAATCGTCATATTTTGGCATTGCCTTCCCTTACAGCAGGTAAAAATAATGAGATCAGTGTGCCAGAGGACCCCCCCAGGCCAGCCAGGAAGCCTGCCTGCCTGACGGTGAGTGAGACCACAGGCCAAGGCATGAGGACGGAGGGCCGTCTGTCACCTCCGAGCTGTGCCACTCGGTGGCAGCAGTGGGCGCCAGCCCTCCGTGACCCGCAGCGTGTTCGAGCCCGACTAATTACTCCCACATTCCCACCCAGCATCCTCCTGCACAGGCCCACTCTCTTGCTGCTGGGGGAGGGGCCTCGGCGCTGTCCCTCCCTGGACGTCCGGCAATTTGTTTCATCCACAGCCGCCACCAGCAGCCTCCCGCACGGGCCTGCCTGTCACCGCTGCCTCAGCAGGGAGCACGCCCCCGACCCACGGCTGCATCAGATTGTACATTCGTGGGACATGACGGAGGAGAGGCTACCTCCGTTCCAGGGCTTGACTGTGCGTGGACCCCACAGTGGGGCTGTGGCCGGTCAGCCCAGGGACCGGCCAGCTCACCCCCCGGGGCCGGGAAGGAGCCCCCGGAGTGTCTGCCCCCTCTCTCTCTGGCTTCCTTTTCGACACAGAGCTTTTAAGGAGCTCTTTATGAGACCGTGCCAGACCCTGTCCCCAGCCGCCCCTCCTGCCTCCAGTTGGGATATCCCTGGGGCACAAGCGCCTCAGCCTGTCTTGCTCAGAGAAACTGCCGGGGACCGCTGGCCAGAGCCCCAGGAGACGAGGGGCTCAGACATCCGCTCCCTGGTGGCCAGTGTCCCCGAGGCGCGCAGGCCGCAGGGCCAGCCCTGTTTCCCGCCAGCGCCCTGCGGTGTGAGGCCGGCAGGGCGCTCTTGTACTCAGGGCTCGGGGCCCGCAGGCCCAGGGGGCTGCAGAGCAACCAGGGCACAGCGGGGCGGAGGGGCACCTCGTGGCCCTGCCTCTGCCAGAGCCTGACACCTCAGCCTCCGCGCTCCAGCCCTGTTTCCTGCCAGCGCCCTGAGGTGTGAGGCCGGCAGGGCGCTCTTGTACTCAGGGCTCGGGGCCCGCAGGCCCCGGGGGCTGCAGAGCAACCAGGGCACAGCAGGGCAGAGGGGCACTTCGTGGCCCTGCCTCTGCCAGAGCCTGGCACCTCAGCCTCCGCGCTCAGGGCGCTGCCATCCTCCATCCCCAAGGACCACGGTGGACCTGGGGCAATCCTGCAGACCTGGCCCCCAGGGGCCGCTGAGGGGAGCAGCTGAGTTCAAGGTTCAGCGGGTCAAATGTGAACAAACGAGCTTGTGAGACCCCGAGTCTGGGTGAGCCTGTGTCACCTCGTCACCCCTGCCCCGTCCCAGCTGGGCCGGGTCACCGCATGTGCTACCCCCACAATATCTGATGACTGGTCACTTTGCACTAAGTTTTGAAATGGAGAAGCGGATCTTCAACTTTACCCTTTTTCAAGGTCATTTTGGCTCTTCTGGGTCCCAGGCGTGTCCACGTGAATCCTAGGGTCCTCGTGTCACGGGTGCCGGGAAGGGCGGCTGGCATCTGACGGGGTCATGCTGACACTGAAGACCGAGCGGGGGGAGTGGGGGCTGCGGTGAGTCCTGCGAGGCCGCCCGCCCCACGGACGTGGACAGGGCTGCCTTTCCGTTCCCTGGGGTTTTCCGTTGTCTGTCACCGCCGCCTCGCCGTGTTCAGCGTGTGTCCTACATGTATGTTCTTAGATGCACCGCTAAGCGTTTCATCCTGTGGGTGTTCCTGCAGATGCGGCCGTGTTCGTGTCTTCGCTTTCGGGTTGTTCACTCCCGGGACGCACACGCGCACCGGCGTGGCCCTCGTGCGGCCGCGTCCTGAGTGGGACGGTCTGTTAGCTCCAAACAGACGCGCTGTCGCCTCCTCAGGGTTCCCGCCCGCGACCCCCTGCCGTCTGAAAACAGGTCTGCTCCTTCCTTCCCAGTGCGGGTGTCTGCTGCCATCCACTCCTTGCCCGAGGGCCCCGAGCAGCGCCCCCGAGGACATCGTGCCTTATCCTAAGGGCGAAGCGCTCATCTCTCTCCGTGGGCTGCGATGTCGGCTCCGGGCTTCCTCCTGGACATGACTGTTCAGGGGGAGCAGGTCCCCCGCTGCCCGTGTAGTCCGAGGGCACGGAGCGTTGCCATTTTTTAAATCATGAAAACGTGTTTGGTTTTGTCAGGTGGTTCCTTATGCGCCTGCTGAGGCGACCATGTGGTTTCACTCTTTTCGTCTCATTGATTCGGGGTAGGAAACCCACCCCGTGTACAGAGGCAAACCCCACCCGGTCACGGTGCACAGTCTGTTATACGTTGATGGGCGCACTTCACTGGTGTGTTGCTGAGGATCTTTGCATCAGGAGTTTCGACCAGTAGGTTTTCTTTTTTTTAAGATTTTACTTCTGTTTAGAAAGAGGGGAAAGGAGGGAGAAGGGAGGGAGAGAAACATCAATGTATGGTTGCCTCTCATGCGCCCCCTACTGGGGACCTGGCCTGCAACCTGGGCATGTGCCCTGACTGGGAACCGAACCAGCGCCCCTTGCTTCGCAGGCCGGTGCTCAATCCACTGAGCCACACCAGCTGGGTTGAGATTTTCTCTTATTACGGTGTTTTGTCTGAGCTGGTATTGGTAATACTGACCTTAGAGGCTGAGTTGGTGCTCTCACCAATTCTTTTTTTGAGGGGAGGGCAGAGTAAGATTTTGAGAGACATTGGTATTAATTCTTTTAAAAATTTTTGGTAGAAATCACTACTGAAGCCGATAAGGGCCTGGGCTTTCTTGGTAGGAAGTTTGCAAATGATTAATTCCATGTATTTACTTCCTCCATGTGCGTGTGGATCTTCTGTGTCATTCCAGAGGCAGTGTCAGGGCGTGTCCCTCTAGGGTGGAAGCTGTGCCCCCTTTTCCATGTGGGTTGGAACTGGCTCACCAGTGTCCACGGGGCAGGAGTGCGGGCGGGGGTTGGGGGCTGCCTTTAAACTGTACATCGAGTTGAGAACTAACATTGCAAATGTCTGAGGTTTCCAGTCCATGAACATGGTATGTCCCTTTACTTACGTCTATCTTTAACATTTTTTCTCTCAAAAATATTTTATACCTGTTAGTGCAAAGGTGTTGCATGCATTTTGTTAGATTATTCCTAGAGATTTAATGTCCTCAATACTATTGTAAATAGTGTCATCTTAAAATTTAATTTGGTTTATTGCTGGTATATGGAAATACAATTGTTTTTTAATATTCCCCTGGTATGTAGAAATCTCTCCCCTCCTTTAGTTCGTTAAAATGTTTATTTTTACTCTGTACCCATCCCCCAGGTGGAAGGGGGTGTTTCCCGTAGGCGCTGCCCCCACAAGGCCCCTGTCCTGCTCGGTGTGTGTCTTGCTTGCGCACCCCGTCCCTCACTTCCTCCCGGCCCCCTGAGGCCACTGTGTCCATGAATCTCCTGTCTTCTGTCCTCTTCCCGGCTGCCGGTGGGTCTGAGAGTTCTTCCCGTCCGTCCCTCTGGACTTAGAGTTTCCCTCTCGGCAAAGTCCCGGCTCGTGCTCCTTGTTTGATTGGTGTCTCCCTCGACCGTGTTGACTCTGACGGTCCTTGTGTTTCCCTTCGGCCGCTGTCTCAGAAGGTCAGAGCAGAACCAGCACACAGGCCTTTCTGGCCCCGCCCACCTGTCAGCCCGTGGGGACGGACACAGAGACAGTTCACACTGTCCTGTGTGAGTGGGGAGTCCCCGTGTTAGGACTGATAGTCCCCGAAGGTGCCGTTTCTCAGCGGGGAGCTGGCCCAGCGCTGCAGCGGCGGGCAGGGCTTCCCGGGAGGGGAGGCACAGCACAGAACTAGTGCCCGAGCCCCCCGTGAGCGTGCCCGTGTGCCAGGGCCGTGAACTCGAGCTCGGTAAGTGGCACCCCACTGTCGGGATGCACCGGCCTAGCAGCTGTTTCTGACAGTCGTCTGACACTGCTCACACGTGTGTTCCACTCTACAGCACACGCCACCGGGGCCTGACAAGGGGGCTGTACACGTGTGTGCGGCGCATGGAGACGTGTCCGAGTTCGCAGGTCTCGGGATGCAGACAGAAACCAGGCAGTACGCGGGCCTTGCACAGGAAGGAGAGTGCCAGTCCTGGCACGGGGGCGCTGGGGAGGCGGCAGGGCCTTTCCTAGGTCTGCCCCATTGCAGTGAGTTTACTTCGATCTGCCCCGATCTCACCCCAAATACCCGCTTCAAACACCTTTGAGTTTTCACTCCTTAGTGAGAGGTCAAGACCTCAGACGCAGCATCCCCTCCCCGGCTGCCTGTCCCCCACATGCGTGCTGCCCGGCTCCTGGGGGGCAGGCCGGCCCTGACGGGCCCCACCAGGCAGCAGCCACACCAAGGGGACCAGGCAGGGCTGAGTGCAGAGGCCAGGGAAGGTGCCGAGGACTCTGAGCCCCAAGAAAGCAGGCGGGGGGCGGGAGCCGCAGGAGGAGTGTCCTGGGCACTGAAGACACTGCGGTGACACCCACCCCCCGTCTTCCCCAGAGCCGGCCAAAATGTCCTCGGTTCGCCGAGCGCTGGACCGAGGACACCCAAATCAGATGTCAAATTTTCGTATTAAGTTCCACCAAGTCACATTTATTTTTATGTCTCACACCTGACATCAAACCAACAGTTATTTTACAATCGGGTGCATCTCCGCAGGATGACATCGCCAACCTTTAAAAAAATGAATGATTTATTTAAAAGGTTGGATGTGTCAGCCGCGCGTCCGAATCAGCGCGTGGAGAACCAGACGTCCCCGCCGCCGGCGGGGAGCAGACAGCAGCGGAAGTGGTGCCGATTAAACAGGGATATTTTTCCCCCAAGAAATTAGACAACAGTGTGTAAATGTGACATTGCACGGCTGGAATGGAAACGCCCGGGGTGCGTGCGCCTGCATCCTCTTAGCCGGCCGCACGAGCCTCGCCACCCGGCCCTTTGTCCACGCTGACGGCAGAGCATTTCTTTGCCCATGAGTGGGGCCTGAGGCCGTGCCCAGCCACGTGTTCGGCTCTCGGGCGCCCCGGGAAGCCCGGACCCCACTGACACACGTGTGCCTTTGACTCCGTCCCGAAGCCGCCCGACCACGCTGTGCGCTGCCCCGGGACGGGGTGAGTGCGGCCCGCAGCCCTGCTGGCCAACAGACAGGCTTCCATCTGATTCTCCGCCCTCAGACCAGCCCTGCGCCCTAGGGGGGAACTTTGGGAGGGACATGTGTCTTAGGGGTCACGTCCTCCTCTGCCCATTTTCAGCCACGTGGCCCTGAGCCGTCCCCCGGGCCCTGTCCAGCAGCCTCTTGTCCTGGATGAAACAAGAGGTCGGACTCCCGGGCTCCAGGGTCCTGCCCGTTTCTGGCCTTCGATCACGGGGTCTCTAGCGTCTCTGACTGTGGGGCACGCAACCGGCCTGCGTGTGTCCCCATGAGGAGTCCGGCTGAGCCAGGGCCGCAGGGGCAGGGAAGGGGTGACTGTGAGAGCTGGGCCCCTCGGCCCGCGTGTGGGGTTGGGAGGCGCCCTCTGGGGGAAGGTGGGCAGGAAACCCAGTGCAGCAGGAGAAGAGAGCTGTGGTGGTGGACTGGGGACCAGTGTCGCCCAGAAGACAGAGCCGCAGTGTGGAGGGAAAGGGGGGCTCCCAGGGGACCTCGCGGAAACCTACCCAGAGGGCAGGTGAAGGAGGGAGAGCAGAGAGGTGGGGGGCCCGCCCATGCCAGCCAGGCCAGGGCACCAGGCTGCAGAGAGACTACACAGAGGAAGATTCTGGCCCTTTGGGGGATTGCTCCCAGGTCTGGAAGGTTCTTTCATTCCACAGAATCCATTCCAGCACAGTGCCTGGGATCCAGCCTTGGTCCACAGAGGTACCACGGGCAGGGCTGCACACCCTCTGCTGGGGCTCCTAGGGCTGAGGGGCACCCTCACCCAAGGAGGAGCTGGGCTTGGGCAGCACTGGCTCTGAAGACACCTGGCCACGGAACCTCCCGGTCACCTCGCACAGCTGCCGAGTTTCCTGCGTGGCCTGCCTCCACGTCCCCTTCCCCTGCGTGGGGCCCTCCTGCTGCTGATGGGGCCCTGCGTCCTCACAAAAATGTTTGGAGACTGCCAGGAGAACCCATCCGGAAGGGCTTTGAGAATAAAAATAGCATTTACATGCAGGGGACGGTCGTGTTTCCAGGCTGAGATACCACGGCTGCGAAGTGCAGCCCCAGAGTCGCGGCAGGGCCAGGGAATCACTGTCACTAATGGGAAAAACCTGCGTCGGCCGTGGGCGGGGCGCGCAGCCCCTGAAGGTCCTTCCCTCGGCAGCCGCTCGCTCTCGGGGCCCAGACAGGCTCTGCGACCCAGACTCCACCCAGCCCCCGGCCCCCCGCCAGGAGCGGGTTCGGCCGTGGGTGGGCGCTCAGGGCGAGGGGCTCCGTGTTGCGTGTGCAGGCGGGAAGGTGCGTGGGGGTGGGGCGGGGAGCGGATGGTTCCCTTTGATTCGATCCCAGAACCTCGGAGTCCTTCCCGCGCACACAGCCCTCCTGGCCCGGAGGAGAATTCTGGACTTTCTCACTTACTGCTCCCCTGGTGACAGAACATGCAGGGTGGGGACTCGGTTAAGTGACGTGTGTGTGGCACGTGTCCCTCCACGGAGGCTGGCAGACGGACGCGTGACTTCCGTCCTGGGCCCAGGGCCCAGGGCCGTCCTCCGGGCTCAGGCCCCTTAGGTAGAGGCGGCCCAGCGCGGGGTCCATCCTGCACGGCCCTGCCCGGGGAGGGGACACCGCCTCACTGACTCTCGTCGGCTGGACTCGGCTCCTGTCTTCCGGTGCTGCCAGGGCCGGCATGCGGTGGGTTCTTAATAAAAGTCAGAGGGACGGGAGGGGACGTCTGGGTGCTGGAGGAGCGGGCGGTAGGCCTGCTGGCGCCCCAAGACAAACCGAGGCGTGCGGCCCCTGGGAACAGGTCGGGCCCCGCGCTCCCAGCACGGGCTGGTCCCTGTGCCTCCGGGCACTGCGCTTACTCGTGTCCTTCATTGTGTCCCCGTCATGTGACCGAACCCGCGGCCCCAGCAGGGCCCCACCTCCTTCCGGGGTCTGGAACTCCGGGTGCCCCCCGCCCCGACCCCTGGCTGCGCGACTGCCGCCTTCCTGCGTCACGGCCTGTTGGCTGAGAGAGCACCGGACTCGGTCACCGAAGGTCGGACGTGAACGCCCTGGTGGCCTGTTCGTCCTCCGCCCGCGGGGACGGCCTGGGAGACAGGACGCCCCCTCGGCTCTGCGCAGGGACACAGTTCCTGAGAACTAGGGCAGGTGGGGGCGGGGGCTCTCCCCTTCCGGTGGGGGGCGCTTTCGTCACGTGGTGCACACCCCGCTTCACGTGCCCCGGGGCCCGTGTGGCCCCCTCGTTGCAATGCCTGGAGCTGGAGGCTGACCTTTGCCTCCTGCGCGTCTCCCCCTGGACACGGGAAGCGGCTGCCATCTTCCTGCCCTCCTGACCTGCCTGCGAGGAGGCGGCCCCCAGCCCCAAGCCTTCCAGGGGCTTCCGAGGTGCCGGCCATCTTGGGGACCCTGTTGTCCCAAAGCCCCGCGTGGCTTCGTCTTCCATGTTTCTGCCTGGAGAAGTTGCGAAACGTAGCTCCCACCCACCGTCCATGTTTCCAGAAGCACAGGTCGAGGGACAGCTGTGCGTGGGTCTGCCGCCCTGGGAAGAGGGGGCTCCAGTCCCTCAGTAGGACCCCCAGCTGGGGGGTGGGCGGGGCCACGGTCTGCTGCTTCCTTGGGTGACATTCTCCTCCCAAGAGCGCCATCGACATGGGACAGGGCGGTGGCCTGGGACGGGGCGAGGGAGGCAAAGGCCACTCAGCGTGGGGGAGGTGGCCTCGCACGTGGCCAGGACGCTCCCAGGGCGGCAGCAGCGGCACCAGGGCCTGCGGCCGCTGTGCTCTGTCCCTGCACTGGCTCCCGTCATGCTCCCTGGCAGGTGCCCCAGGAACTCGGGGGGTGGGGGGGGCTGTGCGGGGAGGCACCCTGGCCTGCTGGCTCCTCACCTCACTGGAGCCGCTTTCCCGGGGTGACGCTGTCTCTTTGAAGATGAGGATGGTTCCCCTCCAGTCCCTGGGAGGGGGGGGAGGCGCCCACCGCCCGCCTCGTCCCTTCTCGCCCAGATTCACCAGAGCCAAACGGATCGGGGACAAAATCACTGTAACAAAAAGAATAAATATGCCGGCTGAAAAATGGATTATTAATTCAAGCCCTGCCCTCCGTCCCAATAATGAATGACCCAGCATTAGGGAAAGCCAGTTGCTAAATTAAAACGAATGTGGGAAGGCGCCTCCCCAGCCCGGAGCCCCGGTGGGGGTGGCCGTCCCCCCGCGCCCACCGCCCAGCCCGGCCCCGCGCTGACAGCTCGGCACCCAGCTGACAGCCCTTCCAAACCCGGCCGAGACACCCCGCATTAATTAAGTCATTGCTGGACTGTAATTTCCTTGAGAAGTAAAAAATTCTCACACAAGAAAAGGTTACAGAGACCTTTTCTGTGTCAAAATTACCATGCCGCATGAATATTAATGCTCTTAATGAAGACAACCTTTTTTTCAGCCGGAAGGTTCTGGAGTGAGTGCCAAACCTGCAGCCTTGCTCCGGGGCTCCACGGTCTCGGGAAGCCGGCACCGCCCGCAGGGCACATCCTCCCTGCCTGTCCCAGGTCCCCAAGTGCCCCTCTCCCCGCAGGTGTGGAGGACGGGACCTGCTCGGAGTTTCAGGTGTGACTGGGCACACCCCTGGCACCTGCCGTCCACCTCCCACGACAGTGTCTGTGTCCCCGACGGCCCTGGGGCACTGGGGACCCGGCTGTTGTGAACCCCGGGATGGATTGACGTCTTGGAGTCACCGCTGGCTGGGCTCCTCCACCTGTGTGGCCCCCAGAGCACCTGCGGCACCTGGAGGGCGGGCCCGGCCCAAGCAGCAGCTGCTCCGGCCAGAGCCGGGCAGGGTCCAGGCCACACACTGGAGCTGTTCCCGAGTTTCCGGTTTGCAGGGGCACCATCCCGCGGTTTTCTCCCGGAAACTAGGGCGTCCCCCTCCCCACGGGCTTGGTGCCTGTGCGTCTGGGGGCAGCCCCAGGGGGGTGCCTAGAGCTTGTCAGTGGTGCACTGTGGCACCTGAAGTGAGAGACCGAGACGTCAACACTGGTAATGACTCCACAGAATGCTCGGCGCAGCTGCTTTGGTTCCCGCCCCCCGTTCTCTGGGACCCGTGCTGTTGGAGACTCTGAGAACAAAGCCGCTGGCGGCTTGGCGCTCCCGAGGGTGGCGGCACCACGGGCTCCGCCCGAGCGGGGATGCCGGGGTGGGGAGCCACCAGTTGTCTGCAAGCCGTGCGTTTTGCGTCGCAGCTGCTCCCACACGACTGTCGTGGCCTTGAAGACTTGTCCTGTGAGCCTCAAGCAACATCCGGAGACACCCGCGGACCCGGGTGGCAAACCCTGGCCAACAAGGGACGGGGGCAGTAAGGCAGCTGCCACCCGCCCTCCCCTGGGAGCCAGGGGACAGTCACCTGTGTGCCGCCTCTCCTCCTTTGTTACCAGTCAGGCGTTTGGGGCGGGACAGGGGCTGTGGTGCCCCAGTCTCAGCATGTGGCCCTGCGTGTGGGTGGAAGGTGAGCCGTGACGCATGGCCACGGGCTGTGGTCGCCACGTCAGACTCACAGCGCGTCGAGGGGGCGGAGCTCCCCCACAGAGCGCAGACTGTGGGGCCTTCCTGGTGGGAGCCCGGCCGGCCAGGCCCGCCAGGGGCACCCGGTCGCACCTGCAGAGCAGGGCGCGAAGCGTCCGCGGTTTTGGCGGAATGACACCTCTTCTGGAGGGAAATCCGTTTGGAGGCAGATGCATCCTGCCCCCTGGCCGCCCCGTCACACAGCAGGCACATCAAGCTGTCACCTGGTTGTTGGGAAACCCAGCCCAGCAGGTCCGCAGACTGGAGTGCACTCACCTGCCAGGCAAGGGAGACCCCAGGCCGCAGTTCTGCCTGGGGAAGCGGCCGCAGGGGCCCAAGATCGCTGGAGGTCGTGTGGAGTCCACTGCCTGCTGTCCTTGGGACACCAGCCAGGGGGAAAGTGGCAAAGGTGAGCCCTGTGTCCCCCGTTGGTGTGCAGGAGGGTCTCCCACCAAACTCCCCGAGAGATGCTCCTCGTTTCCCTGGAAAAGGATGCAGAGGCTCCCCATGCCGGGCACATAGGGTGGGAGGATGGCAGCAGAGCCTGAACACAGCCCACGGGGGAGGGTCAGGACCTCAGGGCTCGGGGCCGGCTTGGGGCGAGCCCTCTGGGAAACGAGGGTGGCTCGCACTCGGCATGGCGCTCCCAGTTCCTGTCGCGTCTGCAGCCTGTGTGAGACGGAAAAATGAACCAAGGATGGGACGCAGGCCCAGAACCTGCAAGGCCTGTGTTCCCAGGGTGCCTGGCTCGCGCATCCGAGCAGGAGTGACCGCGGCCCTTGCCTGCGTGGTCCGATTGTGCGTGCTTCGGGGTCTGCCAGCCCTATCACAAGGCAGCGGTGACCGATCTACGGCAGACATTACGGCAGATTGCGGAGTTGTGCATCTCCGTGGCAAGAGGGGGACCCCCATTGTTCCCTGGACGCTCAGCTGCCCGGGTGGGAGTGAGCCCGGGTCCCCACAGGTGTGTGAAGGGGTGGCGCTCCCACGGGGCCCCGCCCCTGGCTCTGTCTGGAGCTGGCCTGTCCTGGGAGCAGGGCTCCCGCTGGGTGTCTCCGGCCCCAGAGCCCCCGCCGGCCTGCGGCCCCTCCTTCCCACCAGGTGCCGACGAGACCACGCCGCTGTCCAAATTTGGCAGTGGGGCCGCAGGTTTCGTGCCACCTGCACTCACAGCGACCCCCCCACCCCGGCCAACAGATCATCACACAAAACCAGCGCTCGCAAAGGTCCGCGCGCCGTGGCGACGGCTCAGGTCTTGATTTGTGTTCGTGAAAACAGAAGCATTCTGTTCCCTTCGACGGGTCTGGTTTCTGTCCTTCGTACTGACGTCCCCCTGAGAAATGAGTAGGTGGCCATGACCAAACACAGCCCCCCAAAATAGCAGGTACTCAATAAATGCTTGTCAGGTTAAGAGGAAATGAATACTCTGCTCTGGTTACACAGAAATAACGAACCAGCGGCTGGAGACACAGCCCAGCTCAGAGGAGGGGCATCGCTGTCCGTCTGCAGGGGGATCCCTGCCCACCCCTGTGGGACCGAGCACCCCCCCCAGGGCAGAGCACGAGCACCCGTCACTGCACCCAGATGCTGGGCACCGTACGCCTGGACTTCAGGGGCCCAGTCTCTCTGGACATGGCCTCGGAAGCTCCTACAGCGGGGCTGTGTCCCCCCCACCAGCGAGGGCCCCGGCTGGCCGATCCCCTGGATGGGCCCGTGTCCACACAGCCCCACGCCAGAATAGAATCTCGCACATGTGCGGACTGGCGCAGCACGAGGTTTAATCGCCACGAACTCCGCCCAAACTGTGCGTGCTCCGCACGGCGTGTTTAATATCGGGACCCGGTGACATTTACACACCACTTGAACTTTACTTCCCTGGTTTATATATTGCCAGCGCAACCCGTTGGAAGTGTGGCTTCCAAGTAGTTTATTCTCCGTCTTAGAATTATTTCTGCACTTTGATACCATCACGCTTCACGGCCTCCAGTGGTTTTAAGTTCCTCATAACAGTGATGGTGGAATATTTTATTTCCAGGCGATGCTAAGGCATGCCACAATTCTCAAAAAAAAAAAAAAAAACCAACGACCCCACAAAAAAACATTTCTACCAATAGAAGTAGAAAGTAAATACTTCCCGTTTTCTTGGGGCTCTAGAGAGAGACCCAGAGAGTCACCCCAACATCGAAGTAGCAGCGGGGGCTCCCTTCCGGCCGCACCCAGAGCCCGAGCCGGGGGGCAGCATCTTCCTCGGTGGCCCAGGGCCTTGGGGAGTCACCCAGCCTCCGTTCTGAGGAACGACCATGCTGGCTCGCGCCGGTAGCTGCCGCTGTCCTCAGTTCCGGTCCTGCCTCCAGGCCTGACTCGGTCTTTTCCTTAGGTCCCCAGGGGCCCGCATGCCCACACGCTGTGGGGTAAACACACGCACGCCCCCACTCATCGCCACACCCCCAACAATGGCAGGTGGGGGCCACCACCCAGGACCGGTAGGAGGCGTCAGGTGCTGGCTCGGGACCCGGTGGGCTCCGTCACTGGCCCCGAGCCAAGTGACAGGTGACAGGTGGGCCAGCGACTCAGCGGTGACATGGGATCATAAGAGCAGCCGCGGAAAATACTAGACTCAGCGGTGTCAAAGCTGGATGTGTGTCGGATCAGGAACGGCACAGGGGCTCCCCCTCCCCTCCCCGCCCGCCACCACTTCTGCTCCAGCCTGAATGGAAGTTTCTGGGCAGAGCGGTCAGGCGGGAGAAAGAACCAAGGGGCGTCGGTCCCGGGAGGAAGCAGCAGACCGGTCGGTCCGAGGGGACACGCTCCTCCACCTGCACGACTCCAGAGTCCGTGCAGAACCGCGGAAGCACTCGGTGGGGACGGTAAGGCTGCGGGATGGAAAGTCCGCGCGCAGACACCAGCGGCGTTTCTGCGCGCTCGCTCTCGGAGAAAGATGTCCGGAAGACACTCCCGTTTACCAGGGCGTCAGAAAGAAGAGAGAGGTGGGTGATGACTGAGTGAGGTGGCGGGGAGCCTGGCGCTGCCCTGGGCCCCCTCCTGCCCCGCCTGCCCCCACCACCTCGCCCGTGACTGTCCTCGCCGCTGGCGCTCGGGCATGGTCTCTGGCATGGACACAGCCACGCTGCTCAGTGTTGTGTGGATGGACAGGGAGCGGAGGATGCCTGGTCAGCCGGCGAATAAAAATTTCAAAGGTTGCTGAGGAAGATTCCATCTGCTGAGGCCTCTGTGGACGAAGAGCTGGCTAAGGTCCCTGCGCTGCGGCTTTCCTGGTTGCCGAAGTGAGGTGGTCTGTCCGGAAAAAGTCCAGCCATCGTTAATGTAACAGGAAGGGTTTGCATGACACTGATGTAGCCTGGCAGCCAAGGAGAGTGGGCTGGAATGTGCGTGTGTGAACAATGGTGACTTCGCTGTACTAGTCAGTGGGGGTGGTAGACGCTGTTGAGTGAGCATGTGTGCTGTGTAATCATCATATTAAAAATGACTGAGAGTAGAGCAATGAATCTGCATCAGATTTTGCTTGAAATGCCAACATGTCTCCACGGAAACTATTTGGATGATGCAGAAGGCCATAGCTGTGGGCAACTGGTGATTGGTAGCTTCATCAGAACAACATACCTGCTCATGCATCACGTCTCATGTGGAGTTTTTTGGTGAAACATGAAACCACC
This sequence comes from Micronycteris hirsuta, assembly GCA_004026765.1. Classification (NCBI taxonomy): domain Eukaryota; kingdom Metazoa; phylum Chordata; class Mammalia; order Chiroptera; family Phyllostomidae; genus Micronycteris; species Micronycteris hirsuta. The sequence continues at coordinate 156,707 of PVJI01001467.1, forward strand.
CAGGTGACTCAGTCCCCCTACAGCCGAGATTGACACCCTGCGACTTCTGGCTGTTCCCAAGACTAAAATCACCCTTGAAAAGGAAGAGATCTCAGACCATCTGCGAGATTCAGGAAAACAGGACGGGGCAGCTGGTGGTGATGGGGGCACTGTGTGAGGCCCCGAGGTGCCCGCTCTGAAGGGGGCTGAGCTGCCACTGTCCCGTGTGCAGTGTTTCTCGCATCTTCTCCAACAGGTGTCTCTACTTCTCACAGTGCATGGCCAGACGCCTCCCGGACAGACCTCCTGTCTCTCCCTGCACGTCTCGTTGATATTCTCGGGTGTCGGTTCCCTCGCGTGTGAACAGGAGTTGCCTGGCTTGGTGGTTTTCGGGCACCACCCACACCTGCAGGACCCTTCCTCGTGTGAAAGGCTGTTTGGCGCACTGACGTGGCACGGCTGCTGTGATGGCCCCCCAAGCCGGGCGGCCGAGACCACAGACACCCTCTCTCCCAGCTCCAGAGGCCGAGGGTCTGCAGTGGACAGGTGGGCAGGGCTGGTGCCCATTCCACAGGGCTGAGGGTTGGCATGAAGACACCGTTTTCCAGACAGAGGAAAACAAGAGAAGGCCTGCGAGGCGCTGAGGCGGTTCAGGTCCTTTGGCGGGACCCTTCCCGGGCCCAACACCCGCCCTTTCCCGCCAAGACCAGAAGCCGTGCTGGTCAGAGCTGGCCACACGCAGGTGTTCGCTGAGTCGACGGAGGCTGGGCCGTCCGAGACTCGGGACAGCTCTGCTCCCAGGGGCCTGGGGCACAGTCCCTCAGGACGGACAGATGGACGCTGTGAGGCTGGGCAAGTGCTGGGAACACTGAGGCAGGAGTGCCAGGGTCAGGGTGCAGCACCCCAGGGAGAGGGGACCCCGCGGAGATTGGCTGGCCTCGAAGTGCGGAGAGGAGGGCAGCGCCCCTGGGAAGATCCCTGGTGTGGGCGGGAAGCGTGCCCACCTGAGGGGTCCAAAGAGCAGGGGCCATGCGGCATCTGGGGGTGCAGCAGCCTGGGGAACAGACGGCCAGGCTCTGACACACAATGCTGGGGCTTCCTCGGGTGTCGGGAGGGCCGTTTTCCGGGGGAGCAGCCCAGGCAGCCCCCCGCCCCACACCGGGGAGCAAGAGCTCAAGACCCCCGTTCAGGTCTGTGCTCCTGGGGGATGGACGCCTGATGGACTGGGAGGTGCCAGAGGAGGACCGTGGCTTCCGCAGCCCCTGCAGCATCAGCGGGGGCCTCTTTCTGGGTGGAGGGGATGCAGGTGGAGGGGGCCAGGCGAGCAGCAGGGACTCTTTGCCAGTGTAGGTGCAGGGGGCCCTTTCTGATCTCGGGAGAAAGGGGGGCTGCTGCCTTCGCCCCACGCCTGCCATGGGGTTCACGCACGGGAGGGAACGCTTGGGATTCTGGGCGCCGCCCCCACCCACGTGCGAGGAGAGAGACCCGAGAGAGGACTGGGCTGCAAGGCTCTGCCCCGGTGCTGGGCGCACACGCAGGCCCAGCCGTGTGCCCACGCGTGTGCTTGGTGCATGCGTGTGCTGGGTGTGTGTGCGCGTGTGTCTCGGGTTGCACTTTGTGGATGTGTGTCTGTATATGTGTGCACATAGCACGCGTGTCTGCATGCACACGAGTGGGCATGTGGGCACACGTGTGCGTGTGTGCATGTACACTAGTGTGCATGCACATGTTCGTGTGCATGCCCTCCACAAACATGCACTGCACATTTGGCCTCCTCTTCCTCCAGGAGGCCCTTGGCTGCTGGCAGGATGCTCTTGCTGGGGCGAGGCCAGCACCTGCTCCGCTCACCCAGGGGGAGCCGGCCCAGCGCCCCTGCACCCCCGGCTGTGGGGAGCTGGGCACCTTGCTCAGGCATCTCCGCCCACCCGGCTCCCTGAGGTCCCTGTTCAGGCCGTTTGGCTGTGGACCCCTCGACCCTTGGCCCCCACGGCCCCAGGGTCACCGCGGCCCCACCGACTCGACCTCAGGGAGCCACTTCCTTTTGCTCACCCGCAACCCAGCGAGAACAAGCAGAGAAAACTGCAGGAACAGGAAGATGATGGATTCGGCCATTCCGTCTGTGTTGCATTTCTGAATGAGCACTGAAATTCCTCCCCGGGAAGCGCGGAGCCGCGGGGGGAACACTGCCCTGGGGCGGCCCTTGGCTCCCGAATCCGTGCGCCAGAGGGTGCTGCGCGGGCTCCGGCGGGAGCAGCAACCGGCCCAAAACACATCTAGGTTTCATTTCAGAAAAGGCAAAAATGCCCTACTGTAGATTCCTGCTTCCCTCTAGAAAAAAAAAAGAAAAGAAAAAAGCCACGATGCTGTTTTAAGCTGCTGCAGTGAAAAAAAAAAAAAACGTGAAATGTGTGATGTGGTGTTTTTACCAACTGTCTAAATAAAGGTTTAGTGAGTCACTATGGAAAACAGAAGATCTTTCTGTATTTTAAGAGCTGCAGTTTAAGAGGGTTGTTTTTTTTTTTTTTTTTTGGCTTTTTTTTTTTAATGCAAAAGCTTCCCTTAGGTCTGTAACTTAAACATTGCCCATCTGCTCGAGCCTCCCTGGCCTGGATTTACAGCAAATCCGAGATTTCATTTCTCAGGAAACGCAGCCTCGAGCGGGTGGAGGGAGGTGGGCCCTCATTCGCCTTCAGGGGGAGCCTCTGTGCTCGGAGCTGAGCGCCCCCCCACCGAGGTTGGCAGGAGGTGGGGGGAGCATCCTGCTGGGGGTCTGAACCTGCGTCCCACAGTGCCTGAGAGCACTGCAGGTCACTCCAGAGTGCCCGCCCGGTGACCTGCTGTTCGCCCCTGGGGTCTGGGAGACCTGGCGGCCTCACGCTCCCCGGGGAGCACTGCCCATCACCTCCGGCTGCAGACACTTCCCGCCCGGAGGCAGAGCCTCGTCCCTTTCTTCCTCTACCTTCCAAGAAAATGCCCCCTTTCTCTTCCCATCCAGGCTTCGGCTCCAAAGGTTCCTGTTGACACGTCTCCGATCACAGTTGCGCAGAAGAGCTGCAGAGGCGCAAGGAGGTCTTGCGTCTCCCCGCTCGGCTGCCTGCTTGGGGTTCCCTTTCATAAACACGGCCCCACAAACGTTCCACCACGTCCACAAAGCATTTAACGTGCTCTCGAAACAAGGCGTCCTGCTGCCGCAGGAACCGCAGGTTTACGAGGAGGCCCTGGGACGAGGAGGAGCCACTCAGGAGGTTCTGACGTGTGGAGCGGGTTGGCCGAGCTGGAGGCAGGGCGGGATTTACGGGGCCACGTGTGTGCCGCCACCGCGTGGGCAGGGCGGCCGGCGAGGCCACGATCGGAGACCCTGCGAGGCGCACCTCCTCACGCCACGTGCGGGTTGCACATAGTAAAGAGAAAAATGCTGGATTTTACAGGAAAATAATATTCATAAATCTCCCGCCGTGAATTACAGCATAACTCAGAGCTGTCTTTGTTTTTCTGCTGTGACGAATTCAATTCTGTTTCCAGTGTAGAAACGATAAACACAAGACCCGAGTGGAAACCCCCCCTTTCACTCCGCAAGTGTTTACGGCCAATTTACAGCTGGGCGCCCCCCGCCCCCCGCACGGCTTCTGAAGCAGCCCCGTGCGCCCGCCGTTCCTGGGGTGGAGGGGGCGCGTTTGCCTTCTGGAAAAGCCCAGCTGCTGAGGGCCGCAAGGGGACCTTGGGCACCCGTGTCCCTGTGCTGGGGCACCTCGTCCTTGGACAGCAGCAGGGCCGCCTCCCACGGGCCCCCCTGAGGGAAGTGGTCCCAAAGAAGTCCGCTCTGGCCTGGCCTTGCCCAGGGGAACACAGTTGGACCCCTTTTCCATTCTGATGTCATGTGGGGGTGGCTTGTTTTCAAAGAGGAGGGGTCCCATTTTTCATATTTTAGACATTTGCAATGATATTGAGATGCTAATCTTGTTTGTGTGTTTGCTTTATTGCTCCCAGAAGGCTTCATTTTCTCCGAACGAGCTCCGCTGCTGAGTGGAGACCCCAGCGCTGCCCCTTAGCCGAGGCCCTTGGCGGCCCCTCTGAGGCCCCCCCGCCAGCAGCACGCGGTGCCCAGCCCGGGGCTGCCGAGGCCAACACACACTCGGTGATGGGACTGGGCCTGGACGTCCCCCGATGAACTGGGGAGGTGGCCCTGCTGCTCCAAGGTCACAGCCCCGCGTCGGCATGTGGCCCACACGGTTGCCGGCTCCCTGAGCGAGTGACTGGCACACCGTTGGACACTGGGTGGCCTGGCATCACACGTACGTGCCGCTCAGCAACTCACAAGTGTGTGTGATAACGAGGTACAGGGAGCAGAGGATCTCCCCCCAGGATGTGGGGCTCGGCCGCAGGCCTGCACGCTGCCCGAGGACTGTCCCGCAGGGCCCCCAGCGAGGACCGGCTGTCCTGCCGAGCGGTGCCCACGTCCTCGGCTCCACGCCCCACTGTGGTCTTCCTCAGTGGCCAACACGGGCGGGAACGAGGGCCCCAAGTCCAGGCCCCCTCCCCCCCGCAGGTGAAGTGCTATTTTCTCTCTTCCTGGAGCTGGGCGTCCGGCCACCACCACCTGGCGTAGAAAAGCGCCCCTGACCCTGGGCTGGAGAAGAGTTCCGAGAGAACGAGACTCGCAGTCCTGCAGGTCACCCAGCTGCCTGTGCCCTGAAGCGACTTTTCATTCCAGAGCCTCGTGTCGGGGTTCTGACCAGTCCGCTCACACCCCACGGGGCCTGCAGGCCCTGCACCCCCACCCCAGCCACAGTCACGGGACCGAGTTCCTGACTCTCTCCCCACCCTCCCCAACCAAAGCCAGAAAACTCCTGTTTGGTTGGCAATTGCTTAATGGAAAAGGGACCCGATGAATTTGTTTGGCGTTTGGGGAAGGAGGCGGGGGAAGCTCCGGATTTTAAACCTTACCTGTTAAGTTCCCCTCCTGTTTGAACTTCGACAGTTCGGTTGCAAAACCACTTAAAACCAACGGCCACCCCAGAGATGACACTCTAGCTACTGAAGAGAGAGGCCAGGTTCAAGGGCGAGGTCACGCGCGTGCACACACACGGTGCACACTGGTGGCACATGGCTGAATTTAGATTGAAGAAATGTTTTCCGATGGGCGTCAGGCGCGACGAAAGGAACGGGTGCGGCTCTCCGTGGAAGTACGCCATTAATAATTAAGCCCCGCGATCATTACCCCAGGATATTATTTCTTAAATATCTCTTGCAAAGGCAATATGATTACATATGAATGATATCAATTTTCTACCAACAAAAAAGTCCGCAGAAATAGGAATTGAATTACACTGTCCAATTTGCTGTAAAGTTCACAGTATGTGAAGAAATTAATCAGCCCTACCACCGCCCTTCCTTGCGGGGACATAAAATGATGTGAACTTCCATTTTTAATAAAGACGCATAGCACTTTTATGAAGACAGACTAATAACACTATAATCAACTGAAAAGCTGCTGATATATTAAGAGTGAAAATTTTGAGGAGTGTATTTACTGACTGTCTTTCTCGGAAGTCTCTTGTTTGAATCGTCACAAAGCAGAGGCGGGAGTTCGAGGCAGAACACAGTCTGAGCACCATGCCAGTCTGTCTTCGGATGTGAGCGGGCTCCCAGAACACGAGTCTCTGGAAGGTTGTGTGGTGTCCGGGCTGGGATGGGGCTGGGGGCTGGGGTGCCTGCGGGCCTCCGGGTTATCCTTCCGGCACCTCTTTGCCCTCGAGAGCCTCAGGTGTCCACCACGAATTTCTCAGGGGGCCGTTTGCTGGACCAGAGCGCCCAGGAGACCAGGGGATGGGCGCTTCGCAGCCCCATTTTGAATGCGGCGCCCAGGCTGCCGCTGAGCCCGCCCCGCTCCGGACCGTGTGTGGGGCTCAGACGCGGTCCCCCGGAGGCAATGGCTTCGACTGCTGCGCCAACATGCAGCCCTTCGCTGCGGCTGCCTCCCGCAGACAGAGCCGCTGCGTCGCTCTGCTCTGCGGTCCGTGTGAGGCCCGCACGGCACAGCTGCCCAGCGAGCCAGCGTCTCGGCACGTCTGCCGCCAGCCGAGCTGCAAGTCAGCTCTGGAGACGCCAGACCCAGGACGCGAGGCACGGCCTCAGCAGCCCAGCCAGACTGTGTGATGCCACTTCTCAGTTCTTTCCAGAACAAAACATTGACCCGTGTTCACTCTAAAAACTTGTAAATACAGGAAAATAACAATCTTCCAAAATGTCCCCCGCCCCCTGCAGGGATCCTATCTGTTCACACGTGTGCGGGTTTTCCTCCGTCACACACTCACACCTGCGTGTGCTTTCTCTGCACACACACAGGTGTGGCTGTTACCAAACACATTTTTATTACTCCTTAAATTTAATTTTGAATACTTAAGTCATGTTTGTGGTTTGAAAACCAGAAAATGGAGACTTTTTGCCCTAACACTTTGTTGCGAGCATTTCCCCCAAGCTATTAGCATTTCATAAACGTGTGTTTTTTTAGCGGCTCCAAAATGCAGCGCGGACAGGTGCGTAGGACTTCCTGGGCCGCTGTTCCTCGGCAAACAGAGGTCAGGTGTGTTCCCGGCTTTCAGGTTTGCGGCCACTGGAGCAACGGACACTCCTGTGTCTGCCCCCTGCTTCCGGCTGGATTGCGGAAGGTTTTCCCAGACCAGAGCAGGGGGTAGGGAGAAGAGTGGGGAGCCGCCCTCATGCGGACCCAGAGTCCGTCTCCAGCTCGGGCCTCCGCGGCCGGACCTAAGGGCTGACTGGGATGAGAGCTTCTCCCGGTCGGGGGTCTCTCTGGATTGGATGCCCCCGGAGCCTGGCATGTCCCTGACTCCCACGACAGCACCACTCACAGCCACTGGACGGCGCTGGAAGGGCCACTTCTGCAGCCCTGGCTGGGCAGCTCGGGGGGCTGGAGCGTCGTCCTGCACACCGAAGGTTGCAGGTTTGATTCCCAGTCGGGGCATGCACCAGAGGAGACGGATCCATGTCTCTTTCTCACACCGATGTCTGTCTGTCTGTCTGTCTCTCCCCCTCTCTCAAATTCAATAAGCACGTCCTTGGGTGAGGATCAATAACAGAGTCGCCGCCACGCCTGCATGCCCCAAGACCTCACCGGATCTTCTGGCCTGTGCCCGGTCTCGGCATGGCCCTCCGCCCTGCTCACCGTCCGCAGCCCCCGCCCTCCATCCAGGGCGGCTTGGCGTCCTGAGAAGGCCGCTCTCTTCCCGGCACGGCTCTCCTCTGACCCACACGCCCTTCCTCGTCCCTCCTCTGCACCCGTCTGTCACAGAACACTCGGCTCCCTTCCGTCTCTCCTCAAGCACAGGTGTGCTCTTTCTGTCTCTCCGTCTCTCCCTGTCTCTCTGTCTCTGTCTCTGTCTCTGTGTGTCTCCCCCACCGACTCTTGCCCAGGCAGTGCCAGAGCCTGGGAGACCTCTCCTCCTGCCCAGCCCCAGGTCTCAGGCACATGATAAGCCCCTCCCTTCCCTCTCCTTCAAATGTCTCCCCCTCTGGGAAGCTTCCCTGACCTTTCCAGACAGAGGCGAACATGTCTCCTCGGGCCTGTGGAGCACACAGCCGTCTGTCTCCTGCACCAGGCCGTGGGGCCCCAGGGGTCAGGGCTCGGGGCTCGGGGCTCTGTCACCAGGCGGAGCACAGGGCCCAGTGCAGAGCAGGCAGGGAGCACAGGCTCCGTGGGCACTGGGTGTAAACACGGGCGTCCTCGGAGCGGACGGCTTCTCCAGGCTGAGTGGGGAGCAGCCACGCCAACAGAACTGTGACCACAGCTGAGCACCAGGTGCCACCTCGCAGGAGAATGCTGGCTCTTAGGTGCCCCCCGGGCCCAGGGCGGGTCCTTAGGAGTCAGGAGACCCCGAGTAGTCCCTTCCCGATGAACCGCTGCCTGCCTTGCTGTCACGTGGGGGAGTCGTGTCCCCCATGGGGTGACAGGGGGGTACAGTCCCCAGTAGGTACCCGCACAGCATCGAGCTGAGCACACTCTGCCTGTCTCTGGCATGGTCGTTCTTACGCACTCAGTCACTCTTGTGATCGACAGAATTGTGTCCCCCACAGAGGCCCTCCTCTGGGTGCCCAGAACCCGTGAACGTGTCACCTTACACGGCAAAGGGACTTCTCAGAGTGGTTAAGGATGCTGAGATGGAGAGAGCATTCCAGAAGGGTTGTTGGGGTCACAAGGGCCCTCACAAGGAGGCAGGAGGTTGAGAGAAGGAGCAGAGGTCAAGGAGAAAAGACGGAAGATGGTGACACTGAAGAGGAGGACGGAGCTGCAGACCTGTGCGTGCAGGAGGTTCGAGAAGGTGGAAGGGCTGAGGGCGTAGATTCTCCCCTGGAGCCCCTAGAAGGACAGACCCACCCTGGGCCCTGAGGCCAGGGGGCTCAGGTAACACACTGGTGTTGTTTTAAGACACCAAGTTCACAGTGATGTGTTATCACAGCAGCACCAGGGGGCTCGCAGAGTTCTCCTGGGCAGAAACGTGCCCCGGGTCCCCACTGCCCACAGGAGAAAGTCCAGTCTCCTGATGAGGGCATTTGGAACTGCGTCTGCTTCTAGAAGCCTGCGGAACCGAAACTGACCTCGGCTTCCATCTCTGCCTTAGTCGGACAGGCTGTTTGACACAGGGAAGAGTGTCTGAAATGGGGGCTCCCAGACATCCAGAAGCGTGAGCCCCCTCACCACCCAGCCCCCAGCAGTCAGGGGTCCACCTGCCCTGAGGGTACCAGGCCGCCCCTTGCACCCAGGCCCTGCCCTGAGCTCCCAGCAGCTGCTCCAGCCTTCCCTTCCCTGAGTGGACCCCGAACATCCTCCTGGGACCCGTCTCCCAGGTGCGGCCCTCTGGTCGGCGCAGAGGGTAACCTCCCACGTGTGCAGGTTCACGGGGGCCTGTCTCTTCTCCCCTGGGTCGCACACCCCACTGGACACAGGCCCTTCTTCCTCCTGCATCTGGGGCAACGGTATCTGCACCTTGTGCACAGTTGGGGGGCTGGGCGGTGGTGACCAACCTACTCCCAGTCCACAGAGGCAGGCCCAGGGGGAGCACTGGCCAACCACATCCCACCTGACACTCAGGACGTTTCCTCAGACCCCAGGAGAGAAGGAGACGTGGGCAGGTCCCTGGGGCAGGTGACCTGCTCCGACCCCTCCGAGGTGTACCTGGTTTGACCTCTAGAATTATGGGAAGTTCCCCATGTAACTTCCACATTCATTTTTAAATAAAAACTTTCTTTAACATGACAAAGTAAACAGCAAGTGGCAGATGATCTATCGACAATGGCCTGTTTTGTCTGTTTTTTAAGGAAATAGCTCCTCATCTCAGGCCTGCACAGACAAGTCCCTCGATTTCTGCCCACCTGGGCAGAGGCGGCTAAAGGCTACCAGCCAGCAGTGCAGTGTACCGCAGAGCCGCGCACGGGTGAAATTAATGATTTATTCCTTTAAAGACAGGGGGGGATCTATCATCGGCACGATAAGCAGCGAAGTGTCCTCTATCTGCATACGGCCATGTAGCCTGGCAATCTCTGGCAGTGCATATGGAAAAAAATCAATTTTTCCTGGTTTCAAGCATATCTCCCGAGTCTGAGATATGTCTTGGCTTGTTTTTCAAATTGCAGTAAGTGGCTCAGCCGCTCTCAGGGGGCCTGCAGAGGGAAGCGGGGACCCCTGTGCGTCCCCAGAATTCTGGTCTGCAGCCCACCCTCCCCAAAGGGGTGGCGCCACCGCCCTGGGCTCAGGGGTGACCGCCAGCCCCACCACCACAGCCGAGTTTTTCCGACAGCCCCCTCCCCAGCAGCAGGTTCTTTCGCATGCTGCTCTTCTGTTCCTGGGGAGGGCGGGCACTGACCGTCCAGGGAGGTGCCCGAGGGGAGCGGCGTGCTCCTGCCGGACGATGTCTCAGCCTCTCCTGGGTGTTTTGGCTGAACCAACAGCACAGCTTTCAGCGCGTGTTCCTTCCTTCTTTCCTTTCTAAAATGATTTCTTTGCAAAGCCTCATGTTCTTTGGGGTTAGCTCGTCAGCATGAGGTTTCAGGTGCCCAAAGTCCTCCTTCTGTTACCTGCCTCCCTGCCCAGGAGACCAGACGGCTGGCCTCTGGGTTGAGGGGAGAGGTGAGAACGTGGGGAACGGGGAGGAGCCTGCTCCACTTCCCGGGGGCGACGCTTTCCCGTCGCTGTCCCAGTGCCAGGGCTTTGCGCCCGGTCCTTCGGACCCGGGCCCTGCGGTGTGGGACGGGACCAGGGATGGCCGTGGCCCAGTCTGAGGTGTTGTGGGTAAAGAACATGGTGACCTGGGTGACCTGCCTCTCCTCACCCCGTGTGATCCGAAACCTTCCTTCCCAACGTGCCAGAGACCATCACAGTCCCAGCTTGAGAAAGACAGGGACTTTACAGCTGCCCTGAAATCCTGAGGAAACCTGGGTGGTGGGAGCTTCCATGCCCAGGACCCAGGGTCAGCTCGGAGGGGACGGGCCCCCGGAGCAGCAGCCTTGGTCAGCCTGGGGTCAGCGTGGGGTGGAGGGAAGGGGGAGGGTCAGAGGGCACAGCTGTGCCTGAGGCCGGAGTTTGGAGGACACCGTGGGTCTTTCCCTGCCGTCCTGCACAGCGGAGTGGGTGGTACAGGGCTGCGGTTGTGCAGAGGGTGACACCCACCTGTGCACCTTCCCTTCCAGTTACCGGGGACTTCTCGCTCCTCTGAGGCAACGTGCGTGCAACCTGGGGCATGGCCCCTGGCATTTCAGATGTAATCAGTAAATGTTAAACGTCACTTTAGTTTCTCACCACTCTGCCTGCTTTCTTAGCCCATAAAAGTCACCTCTTTCTGTAGTTTCCACTCTGCAGGCTCTAACCCTGCGCTGTCCTCGGTGCCTTTCCATGCCAACCCTGGGGGAGGGGGAGCCTCCCAGCGTCCTCATCGGCAGGACGCTGCCCTGAGCCTCTGGGGGAAATGACCCTCCTTCCCCTCTGCACCCCCTGAACTACATGTCACTAGTATGGGAAGGGGGCAGGCTGGATGTACTGCTAAATCAGAAAACAGCAGTTATCAGCCTTCCTGCCATTATTTCACTCCCGAGCCCCAAGCAAACCTGAAGCAGACACCCAGCAAAACAGCAGCGCCTCTCTGAAGGGAAGGAGCCGGCCCACACCCCAATACACAAGGAACTCCTCGGAAGTGCAGTCGGGGCTCTAGAGCGAGCTGCCCCGCCCCTTTGTGTCACTCCTTCGCTGGCCTGGATGCCGCTGAGCAGCACCGTGGGGGTGAGGCTGTCGGGCCTGTCTCGGCGCTGTCCAGTCCGGCATCCGTGGGCCCATTCGTCCCAGAGCTACTGGCAGAGCACTGCTGGGGCTCAGGTGCTGCTCCTGGTGCCGGGGCGCCCGCCGCCCCGCGTTCCCCTTGTACTGTGGTGAAGTAAAGCAGCACGCACGATGCACGCAGGGAGTGACTGCGGATGGTGGGACGTGAGACCGAGGGACGGTCGTGGAGTGGGGCCGGTCCGCGGTTTTGCAGGGGACAGTCGGGCAAGGCCGCTCTGTGCTGGTGGCCCCTGAGGGCAACTGGAAGGAGGCTGCCGGGGAGCTACAGCAGCTGGGGGTCTGCTGGAGTCCTGGCCCCCTCCCCAAGTCCATGTTCAGTGGCACCAATTCAGTAGCTCAAATCGGCCACGGTGGGAGTGTTTACTCCTGGAGATTGCAAAGCACCACCCATGGGGTTCGCCCCTGAGCCCCATCCCCCGCCTGGTGCTGGACCAGTCTGGCCAGAGGATAGCAAAGGGGAGAAGCAGGAGACAAAGCCAGGAGGTGAGCCCCACCCAGCGGCGTGGGAACCTGAAGCCCACTCAAGGCAGGCCGAATCCTGGCCCCGCACGCGTGCACGCCCCGAGCCCCAGCAGCTGTAACTGCGTTTTCTAACGTGGCCAAAAGAGCTCGGCAGATGTCATTCAGTTACTGATCTTGAGAGTAGCCTGGGTTACCGAGGGTCCCACGGAGTCACGGGCCCTGTACGTGGAAGAGGGAGGCCGGGAGTCAGAGCAGGAGAGGCGCGCCAAGGTCAGAGCGGCACGGCCGCAAGCCAAGGAACGCGGGCGCCTCTGGGGCAGAAAGGCGAGGGTGCAGGCCCCAGAGGGACCAGGACCCACCGGCACCTCGATTCTAGCCCCGGGGGACCCCTGGGGACTCCAGAACTGCAAGGTGATGGGTTTGTGAGGCTCGAGCCTCGGAGTTTGCGGTAACTTGACACGACAGCAGGGAACTCGTCATCCTTAGAGAATCGGGTTTGACTTCAGGCCCGGGGAGGCTTCCGAAGACCTGAGAGAGCACGGCACGACCGGCTTGCGTTTCGTCAGGTCGCGGCGGCTGCGTGAGGCAGGATGAGGGAGAACAGGTTACGGGCCCACCGGGCCGGACAGAGGGACAAGCAGCAGGTTCTCCAGAGCTCCCGAGGCAGTGCCCATGGGCATTGCTAGCAGATCGGCTCCGCGGGGGGGAGGGGCGGGGGGGGGTGCTGCCAGGGGGACCTCAGTCCAGGATGAGACACCAAGACCTGTGGCCTGAGCCAGGAGGGCATTGGCTTTTATCGAGAAGGGGTGACAGGGGACCATCGAGTGTGAGGGGTGTGGAGGCGTGCGTCACTTTGAGTGGCCTGTTTACATCCAGATGTAGGGAAATGCCCGGGACCCAGAAAGGAAGCACCGTCCACAGAGAAGCCGAGATGAAAACCTTAGACGCTCACAGGGGAGAGACCCCGATGCCAGCTGGTTCGACACCCTGGGCTCTTTGTGGACGCAGCCCCAGGGGCCTGTGGGGGCATGACCCCGTGCCAGAGCTGCAGCGATGGGCTTGCCCCTCTCGATGCCACCAAATGAATTCCCTCGGCCACGCACATGGGTGCCACCACGTGGGCCGGAGCTGGCAGAAGGACCGCAAACAAAGTCGATGATAAATAGCCGCATATCATGTCCAGGTGGTCTAGCAGGGCACCCAGGGGTCCGCGCTAAGCCTGGCTTCATTTAACATCTTCGTTAATTATCTGGAGGGGAAGATAAAGACTTGTTAATTAAATTCACAGACAATACAAAATTGGGAGGTGTTGAGACCACCACGGATGGCAGAGAAATCACTCAAAGAGCCCGGGAATGTGGACGAGAAGGAAAAGGAGACGCGGTGTGGGAACCTGGGGGTTCGGCCAGCGGGCACTAACCCAGAACACCGGGATTCGATGGGCAGTGGCAGCTGGGAAGTCGCAATGCCAACACGGGCCAGTGGGCGACATCGGACCGCCAGCGAGGTGATTCTGTGGTGCCGTTCTACAGTCCCACGGCCCCGTGTGAACGCGCCCCACACCCACAGGCCTCGTTAGCCTGAGACACGAGCTCACCCCCTCCTTCCTCTCTGCACGCACGCACACACGTGCGCACACTCACACACACCCACGCTCCGACCTACCTCACCCGCAACGTTTCTGTGGCCGGTGGCGAGCGCTGAGGGTGAGGAGCTTCAGCTGCGTGCTCCACCTCGCTCCCCCAAGTCCCTTGCTCTGCGCGGGCAGGAAGTGGCCGGCGGCGTCCCATCCCCCAGAGCCGGCCTGTGTGCAGGCCGGGGCGCCGAGGCCCCTAAACCCACGGCTCAGCGCAGGTGGAGCCGGAGCCCCTGCGCCACCTTTGGGATGACAGCAGCCAGGACTGGGGGGGAGGTTGGTGCCGAGACCTCGATGAACAGCTGCCGAGGGTGGCAGCGGGTGAGTGGCAGGGCCAGCCAGGGAGGGAGGGCACTGAGGTCCACCCCAGCGAAGCGAGGTGCCCAGTCCCAGGGCCAGGCAATGGCCGAGCCACGAATCTGAACTTCAGATCTGGAGACCAAAACCTCTGAACGGCGCAGTGCCTGTGAGGGTGAGGGTGGACGGGCGTTTCCCTTCCATTGGGGCCGTAAAGTGACGGCAAAGGCGTTGACCCTGGGCGCCGCCCCGCTGTGGCTGGGGGCGGGGTACCCGCAACGCCCCGAGGGGAGCCTTCTCCACAGCGTCCCCCTGAGTTTTTGACTCAGTGACCCCGTCGCCAGTGCTGGTCAGGCCCTCAGTGCGTGTGGGTTCATTTGTTAGTTACGCACAGGGCCCAGCAGGGTGAGGCCTGTCTGAGTGTGGCTGGTACGGTGATAACATAGGTGCGATCACCTATCGTTTCAATGCGCACATTTCACCTAAAATGTCACACGGTGGGCTTGAGTGTGGGATGGCTCTGTTACCGAATCCTGTGCTCGTGGTTTTGTGGTGAAAGACTTAGTAATAAAGACAGGGCGTGATTGGTGCTGACTCCGTCCGTGGACCACGGCACCATCACACTGTCATGCCGCTGGACAGTGGTCTCCGGCCCACAGGTGCAGACATCCCGTTTGCTTCTCGCCGACCCGTGGGCCCGGCAGATGTGCAGCCCACGCTGGGGCCCCGGTTTAGGGAAGAATCCTCACACCAATGAAATGGTGCGTGTATAGGAGGGTGAGTAGCGTCTCCCTGAAGTTCAAGTCCACCTGGAACGTCAGAATGTGAGTGCATCAGAGGAGGATGGACAGGCAGTGTCCTGGGCAGACGGTGTGGGGCAGGGCCAGGGGTAGGGCCCACCCGTGATCCCACCACCCCTTCCCGGACATCCTCCTGCAGCCCCAAACGGACGGGACAGACTGAGGGCAGGAAGCCAGGGCAGAGCAGGCGGCGGAAGGTCACAGGGAACCCTTCACTTCAAAGTCTTAGCTTGGAGGTCCCGGGGGGCCTTCCTGAGGATGAGAAGACTCTGGAAGAAACTATTTGGATTGTTGATTTTTCCCTCAGTGCAGGCAATTTCAGGTGATGTTTGCCTGAGGCTATTGGGCGTGCATTGTTCTTCCTTTTTTATTGTTGTGTTCCGAGCCTCCGTGGTATCTGAATCCTAGTCACTCAGAAGCAGGGACATTCAAACCTGATTCCTTGAAGCTATTTGCTACCAAGATGAGGAAGCCTTGCTGGAGAGACGGCCCTCGAAGAAGTGAGGATAGATTGGATTGCGGACTTCCAGCGCTGCAGACAGAACAAAGGGACGAGAGCGGGAACAGATGGGTGGGTGCTGGGTGGAGGCTCGGGATCCACGCGAGCAGAGCGGGCTGGCCCTCCTTCCTGTTTTTGATGCGTCGGGGTGTGATGTGATGTGATATGACAGAACACGTCAAAAATTTAGGGGAAAATAAAACCCTGCTTTTCTTTTTTTTCTGAAACATCAAACTATTGCTATCAATAGGAACAGCAACTGTTCAGAAATTTGTTTCAGAACTGCCAAGAAGTGAACGTTCACGGGGAAAAAAAAGTCTTTTTCCCTGCTGTTTGCAAGGTGGACACAAATGCAGACGGTGGGAGGCTGACAACTTGACGCATGTCTAATAAATCTAAAGCACGGGAAGTCAACACCTCGCCGCTCCAGAAAGCATTACCGGAATGAAACGTGCTACGCAAAGAAAGAATAACCATTAAAACATAGATTTTCTGAATTCAGGGAGTAATTTAGTCCCCAGAGCGCCAGTCTTCAAAACAAGGAAGCTCTTTCTTTCTCCCTGAGAGAGAGAGAGGGAGAGAGAGGAGGCGGCTCAGCTGGAGCCCAGGGCCTGCTGCATCCCCAATGAAGCAGGTGAGAGGCGCCGGGCACCCGGAGAGCAGATGCTGGAGGTTCGCCGAGCCAGTGACGGGTCAGAGCGCGGAGCCGTCCAGATCCCGGCCGCCCTGCCACTCCAGCAGGAGGGGCTTTCCTTTGACAAGTAGGTCCAGTTCGAAGGACTTCACAGACCACAGTCAATGCCAAGCAGATTTGGCCACCAACAGGCACGTCTGCTGCTGGCCAAGAGGACAGCAGTTGGGAACGTGACCCCGCTCCGAGACAGCTCCAGAGCAGAGAGAGGGGCCGGGGCTGGGGAGGGGGGGTCTGGGGGGGCGAGCCGGCTGAGGCACCGGGCTGGGGAAGGAAGGTGTGGGGCTTTGGGGGTGGGAAGAACGACCGAATCACGTTCTTAATGTCAAAACAATTCAGGGTTTTGTTTTAGGCATGTTCTCTGTTCTACCCACCATGATGAGCAGGATGCGCAGGAAGAGTCTAAATGAACGTGAAAACTAATGGGAATTCTCGTGCATGTCTCCGGTAAACAAAAATGCCGGCGTCAAAGTTATGAATCCTGATTTGTGCCGCGGAGCTCCAATCGGCCTCCTTTCGAAGCAGAGGAGCACAGGCACACAGCCCGGGGTGGCGTCTAAGTGCGGTTCGGAAAACTGACACAGTCTCTCCAATTTATGGGGAAATTGACATAATTTTGCAAAAATGCAAAACCATTTGTGAACTGGGTTTTGCATAATGGGATTAATTTGGTTGACTGTCATATCCACTATGCTGCAAAATGCAAGTTAATCACAACATCACTCCGAGTTTTAAGGGAAGAGAAAGGGAGAAAGAGAGGAAAGCATCCCCCGTCTGAGGATCTTTTCACTAAGAGAAACACCCAGACCCCTCGACCGTGCCTGAGGCAGCTTCCAGAGACAATGCCGGGCGATTTTGCTGTGGACGCCTTGGTGCACGGAGCCGAATTGGCTTACCTCCAACGAGGAAAATTAACAGCTTTCACGGGAGCATGAAAAATTGCTTCCAAGGAAAGGCCACACTGGATGCTTCGTGGCTGTGCGCGTGTGCTCAGCACCCGCTGCGCGACAGGGCCGCCCTGTGACACGGATTTTGTGGCCGCGCCCAGTTGTTTAGCTTTATTATCGTGAACCCTCTTCCTACCAACAAACAAGGGCCTGACCGTTCTGCGGACAGGACGTGCTAGCCAGAGAGGCCGCTACCCCATGGCGCCAGATGTCCCCAGAGTCCCAGCGGCTTTGCCGAGTGCGAGGCGCGCCTCTGCCTCACCGCACATGCGGACAGCCAGCAGGGGCGCCCTGCTCCACAGGGCCGCGCAGGGGCCCGTGGGTGGAACCCCACGCAGACACAGGCTTCCCGGGTAGGACGCAGGGGGGGGGGGCAGGGGAGCTCCGCCAGCGCTCTGGCTCCCGGTCTCCCCCTGGAGGAGACACCCTCATGTTCACCCACATCTCATTGGCCCAACGCGGTCACGTGGCTTTACGCCCCTGCAGCGGGTGTGGGGAGGCCCGGGAGATCCGTCCAGTTTCAGGTTCCCCGTCTCCCCTCCCATCCCTGCAAGGGGGCCACGAACACCTGATCCCCCGCGTCTTCTCCAGGTGGCGGGGCAAGCGCAGGGTCGGGGGCTGCTGCCCCCAGGGAAGGACTCAGAGCGGGTCATCCAGCCTCAGGTCAACTCAACCCAACCACGGGCCTGCCGGGCTGGAGGCTGCCAAGGTCAAGGTGACGAGAAAGACCCACTTCCCGTCCCGAGGGAACGAGACAAGAGAGGCGGTGAGAGAAACAGAGGGACTCAGGGGCCTCGATGCGAAGCGGAAGATGGGTAGCGCCGCCGCGCCGCGCCACACCACGAGGGGGAGCTCGAGGGCGCGTGCAGCAGAGGGGCGTCAGGAAGGCTTCCTGGAGAGAGGCAGTGACGCTGGGCATGGGGAGTCCCGATAGGTGGGAAGAGGGGCAAAGGCAGCTGTGTGTGGGGACGGCGACTGGTCCTCTGCGCTCTGCGGCCTGTGAAAGAGCAGTGCTGCTCGCTCCCATGGTGTCGGACGGTGGAAATCGGGCTGGCTGTCCTCCACATAGTGGCTCCTGGTGACAGCGGCTCAGGTGTCCCTTCAGCATTTCCCTGGAGGCAGATGGCCACGTCGGGGTTGTTTGCGGGCAGCCTTCTGTACAAGACAAGGCTGGCCCGGGTGGGAAAGGTCGGCTCCAGTCCAGATCCAAAGTGTCCCCTTGTCACCAGGCTGCGTCACCTTGGCCGCCTTGCTCGGCCTCTGCCGGCCTGTTTTCCCACCGGTGTGGGTTCAGGGGGCCCTGCTCTTCGCCCCCATGGAGAGGATGAAGGGGGTGACTTGCCTGAAGTGCCTGGCGTGTAATACTCGCTCAGCGAAAAGCAGCTGCTGCTGCGGATTCAGTTTTATTGCCGGTTCTGGCCCAAGGGCAGTGGTCACTGCTGACCAGCTCCACGACGCCTCCCAGGGGCCGCTCGGCTGATGATGGGGTATCCTGTGCCCCCTGGCCACCTGGAGCACCAGAGGCGGAGGTGCTCACCTGGGGACCCGTGGGGTAGAAAGGTCCCGACAGACGGACGCCGGGAGCAGGGGCAGAGTCCCTGAGTCCCATCTGTGCTCAGCCCACTGGGAGGACGGCAGCCCCCCTGCAAAGTCCCTCATGTCCCGGCAGAAATGCAAGCAGGATCAGGGTTTCCGTTTCTCCTCTGCAGGACCCCCTTGTGCAAAGGAAGCTTGGGGCCACCCAGTGGGCCTGGTAGAGGGGCCGTGGCCAGGGCGACTGCCGGTCTCCTTTCTCTGCTCCTCAGGTGGCCCTCACGCCTCTCGTGTGGCCACGGTCTGCTCCGGTTGAGAAACTCCTGGCAAAGGCGCCTGGGGACGCAGCACGCCGTCAGGACGGTGGCGGGCCACGGCACGGCGCCCTGGGATCCCAGGAGCAGCGGCTTGCTCCCAATAGACTTTTAATCTGAAAATGGATGGATTTACAGAAAATGCGGAGAAAGCACAGAGCTCCATAGCCACACCCCATGGTCTCTGTCATTACCACCTCCCGTTGCTGGGGTGCACTGGTCACAGGGAATGAGCCAGCACTGGGTCATCACCAGTAACCAAACTGTGCACATTTTTCCGGTTGCTGTCACTTTGCCCTCAAGTCCTTCTTCTGCCCCAAAGACCACGTGACACCGAGGCGTCCATCTCCTCGGGCTCCTCCGGGCTGGGGCCGATTCTCAGGCTTCCCGGGGATGAAGGGCACCGGTCCTGGGTTTTGCAAGCTGTCCCTCCATCTGAGTCTGTCTGCTGTGTCTCTGCTGGGCAGCACTGCGGACTGCATCTCCGGCCAAGTTCATAGGCTGAAATTAATCCACAGCCCAATTCTCTCGGGAGGCGGGGCCTGTGGGAGGCATTAGATTGTCTGGGTACATCCCTCCTGAAGGGGACGTGTGACCTGGTTGGACTAGCCCGGAACGCCAGGGGGCTCCTCTTCTGGCCTCAGGAGGGCCCAGCGGTGCCCACCAAGAAGGTCTTGGACCTCCGCGCTCCGGGATGGCGAGCACCAGCCCGTGGGGCATCCGAGTGACCACAGCCTGAGTGAGCTGGGACACTAAGGCGGCATGTGTGGGTTTAGAAGGGGAGGCCACGCGTGCCTGTTGAGGGGATTTTGGTCGATGTGGTCGATGTGAAACTGGGTCACCCGGCCGACGTGTCAGGGTGTCTGTCCTGTGTCACGTCGCCCTTCTCTCCTTTCCCACGCCGTGTGTGGGGCAGGAACAGCTTAGAGAGCAGAGAATGACGCCGCACCGCCCGCCCAGGGTGGAGGTTTGACGTGAATTATTGGGATTCTGCACAGGAGCTGGTTTGCCGCCCTCCCTCCGTGAGTCCAGTCAGTCCCTCACTCACATGACAGGGGCTCGCCGCACAGACCACTCTCCGTGGCTCCCCCGTGGCTTCACCGTGGCACTCACGTGTGTCAGGGGTTGGGAGTTCTTCTCAGTGCCCTGGTCCCTCCCACAGACCCCTTCCCGTGGCGTCGTGGGCGTGGCTTGGCTCTCAGCCCTTGCTGACGTCCTGGCGCTTCAAGGTGCTCCAGGCTCCTGCCCTTGGCCGAGGCTCTAGAACAGTCCTTCACAGCCCCCCGTTCTTCTGTAGAGAACGGGGTCAGCGCCCGCGGCCTGGGCACAGGCATGCTCACTGCTGCCGAAGCTGGTGGGAGCTTCCGGCAACCAGCCGGCTGAGGTCACCGCCGCGGCCAGTTACCAGAATCTCCTGAGACGGGAGCTGGGGTCAGGCTGTGAGGACCTCAGGGGTCTCCCTGCCCCTCCCAGC
The DNA here is from genome assembly GCA_004026765.1 of Micronycteris hirsuta. NCBI lineage: Eukaryota > Metazoa > Chordata > Mammalia > Chiroptera > Phyllostomidae > Micronycteris > Micronycteris hirsuta. The sequence goes on from PVJI01001467.1 coordinate 176,683, forward strand.
CCTGGGCCCGTGGAGGGTGTCTGCTTCCCAGCTCTGACCGAAGCCAGCCCCTGGTGCCTTCTCCACTGGGGCCAGGGCCTGGCCACACAGGGTCTTTGTTTAAAAATGCTCTGCTGTGCCGCTGGTGAACCGCCACCTGGGGGCCAGGATGGCCCTGCCACCCACCGGGCCCCTTGGGAAAGGACAGAAACCCAGGCCGGTCTGGCCTTGCCCCCCGCCCACCCTGAGGCCATGGGATGTGGGGGACTTGCTGGAAGAGCTCCGGACTTGTTGCTAGGAAACCACAGGGAGCAACCTTTGTGATCTCACATATGCTTAACATAATAATAAATAACAGTTAACATGATAATAAATAAACAAATAACAATAATTATAACATGCCCCAAGCCTGTTGTTTCTCCGAAATTAATTTATGATGAATTACGACTCAAATTCCTTGGAACGGAGGAGTGAGAAAGGAGAGGGGTTATTGTCTTTGCCATCGGACACCGAAGGGGGCGGAACCTGGCCTTGCCCGAGAGAGAGCTCCTCCCCGGAGTTGGGGGGGACCGGGCGACCCCCAGACAGGGTCTCTCCTCCCTGTGCCTCCGGGGCCTCCTGGCCCTGCCCAGCGCGCGGAAGTTTTTTTAGATACTTTACTTGCATTTCTAATTCAGTTATTCTTCTGAAATTTATTCAAAGGATTTATGCTTATGAAATTATAATATAATGCAGCCAATACACCAATGAGCTGCAGGCAAAGAAAATAATTTTCTTCCATTTACAGTTATGAGGCTGGAGGGGCCGACGCCTCTTATCGCCGCTCTCCCTTTGTACGTGGCGGTGTTTCCGTGCGTCTTCAGGAGGCAGGAGCGGATGATGAATTCGTAAGCAGATCTCACCGATAATTGTGTCTCAGAGCTGTCAGCTCTGCGAGCGCTGTCCGCCGGCTGTCTGCAGCCACTGGGGCGGCCGGGGTCACCCCCTTTCTTCTCGGGAACTCAGCTGCCATCAGGGCAACTCGCTGCGGACAGGGTTAAACCGTGCGAGAGGGTGATGAGATCGGAGGGGATTTATGGGTGACACTTTGTAACAATTAATCAGGAGCCGTGGATGAAGTGAAGTTGGTTCTTTCATTCTTGAACCACAAGAATGATACATACATGTATACGGAATCCTAATCACATGCAGTCCTCGTTCTGATTGTCAAATGGCTCGTTTTGTCAGTCTGTTTGATTAATGGACCTTTTGGAGTCCCCAAAAAGTCCTAGTAATACAAATAAAAAGAATCATAAATATTGAATATGCTCGCAGCAGTTAACCTTGACTGCATTTTGGGACATTCTTGGAGAAACTTTGCTCTACAGAAAATAAATGGCTGCGGGGATTAAAAAAAAAAAAATACGTGCACTCACACCAAATTGCAGATTTTGGAGAATGTCACCTTTCTCACCTTGTCACTCTTATTAATCTGTTGTGATTAATTAGTTTAGTTAGCTTTGCAATTAGGCTGCACCGCTGGCGTTTCTACCTGTGGCCTGTGCAAGTCCGCCAAAGGGACACAGGGGCGTGAGGGGGCAGGGGCTGACCAGACACAAGTGGGTGGCGACGTGTGGCCATTGCAGGCAGTAATTTATGGGGCAGGACCCGGGGTGGGGACCAGGAGCATTCGGTCGCTTCTGCAGAGGCACACTGCATGCCGGTTCTCAAATGGACATCTCTTGGCTCGCTCAGACTGAAGTCGCCCCTCCCCGGCAGGGGCTGTTCCCGACGTCCCCTTCGGTCCGGTTCTGGACTGCAGAGGTGCTGGACCCCATCACTGATTCTAACTAGGCTGTGAAGATTTGCATCTGACCGGGCGGGGCAGGAGGACGAGACCCAGACTGGGGAGCCTGCGAGCTGTACGTCCTGGGGCCCTTGACGGGGACTTTCCAAGTCTCAGCTCTGCCACCTGCAGAATGGAAGGGCCCGTTACAAGGCTGGAGTTAAACAGTTCAAGGGAAAATACCATGACAAAGTGGCACCTAAGGAGGGCTCTGCAGTGGGTAGAATTGTATCCTCCCAAGAGATGGGTTGTGTCTTAACCCTGGACCTGTAAATGTGGCCCGAGCGGGGCTCGGCGGGTGTAACCAAGTTAAAACGAGGTCCCACCGGAGTAGGATGGTCCCCAATCCAACGACTGGTGCCCCTGTGAGAGAAGAGAACTTTGGACACAGACATGCAGAGAAGCCATGTGACCAGAGGTGGAGGCTGGTGTGACGCGGCTGCCAGCTGAGGAATGGCAGGTCTGCCGGGCCCCCCGCACGCTGGAGCAGCCCAGACGGGACGCCCCCTGAGCCTCAGCGGGCGTGCGGCCCTGCTGACGCCCAGTCTCAGGCTTCCGGCCTCCAGGACAGTGAGTGAATGCGTTTCTGTTGTTGCGAGCCTCCTCTGCAGTAGCCTGTTGTGGCGGCCCTCAGAGACTGACCAGGGCCCTGAAAGCCAACTGTGGCCCTGGCTGGGTGGCAGAGTTGGTTGGAGCATCATCCTGTTCTCCAGAAGTTTGCAGGTTCTATCCCCAGTCAGGGCGCGCTCCCAGGTTGTAGGTTTGATGCCGGGCTGGGGCACATGTGGGAGGCAGTGGTTTAATGTTTCTCTCTCTCCCTTTCCCTGCCCCCCGCCCTCACTCCCTCTTTTCTTCTCTCTAAAATCAAGAAACATGTCCTCAGGTGAGGATTTAATACAAAGGTTAACTGATTCGGTTTGTGGGCAACACATGTACCAGGGCAAGGACTCGGTCTGATCTGTGTGGCACTGGGTTCCCCTGTCCCTGCTTCCGAGGATGCGTCAGGGTCACACCAGCCGTACCCTGCAGCCGTGGAGCACCGGCAGGGCCAGGATACTGCAGTCCGCCTCTTGGGGGGGCGCAGCCGGGCCTTGCCCAGTTCACCGGGCACACTGCCACTCCCGAAACCCAGGGCCGACTGCCGGTTGAGAGGCCCCAGAGTCCGGTGAACCGTGGTCGGTGTGACCGTGCGCAAGGCGCGGAACTGCAGCACTCACTGGGTGCCTCGCTGCAGGGGTCCCTTTCTAAGGGTACGCGGGGGTTTCTGAGTAAAGGAGAAATTCAGACGCTCAGAACTAAGTTACAGTAACTCCCCCGGGAAATGAGCAGTGGTGAGATCAGGAGCTTCCCGCGGTAAGTGAGACGTGTGACTTTGCGGGGGAATGTCTTTCTGTGCGGGACGTCCGACTTTCCAGTTGGCAGCTATTGAGAAGCCTCGTCAGAGCTGGGACTCGGGTGGGGTGCAGGTGGGAGCCACAGCAGAACCGCCAGACCGCCGACGTTTGCAGGCAGCAATGGAAGAGGGAGGAGGTGGAGGTTGGGCCGAGTCAGAGGCGTCGGAACAGCCGTCTCGCTCCTGGCTTGCCACCCGGCTTCGGCAGCCTGGCTCGGGGGCTGTGTCTTGGCCCCTGCAGTGCCCCATACGTGTGTGTTCCTGACACGCAGTGACCGTGCATTTGAAAGGCGCTGTGAGCCTGCGGGCCCTGCGCGTCTCTGCTGTGAGGCGGGAAGGCCAGTGGCGAGGGAGGGAAGGTGTGCCCAAGGCCCGGGGCGTGAGGGGCGGAGCTCGTGGCAGGTGCGGGGGGGGGGGGGGGGGGGGGGGGGGGGGGGGGGGGGGGGGGGGGGGGGGGGGGGGGGGGGGGGGGGGGGGGGGGGGGGGGGGGGGGGGGGGGGGGGG